>SNQJ01S0107250.1:29700-44688 GCA_010110895.2 Picea sitchensis
TGTGTCTCACATTATAGGTGAATTCTATGTAATCCCACATGAGGAATCGTAACGAAAATGAGGTAAGGAGGCCAAACGCAACACAAGGCCAGTTGGCAAGAGGGGCGGCCACATGAGGAATCGTAACAAAAACAAGGCAGGGTTTCCAAAGGCAAGGCAAGGCAAGTTGGCAAGAGGGGTGTGCCCCACAAGAGGAATCATAACAAAAAGGAGGCAGAGCAACCAAATGCAATGCAAGGCGAGTTGGAAAGAGGTGTGCCCATCCACATGAAAGGCACGAAAACGGCCACACAAGGGAGCACTAGGAAAGAAGAGCCAGATGTCGGATAAGGAGAAATTTTGGATTCGACTTAACCTTTTCAAGACATCCTGGGCAAGGTTGGGTGCCCAAATGAAATGCAAGGTGAGTTTGCAAGAGGGGCGCCCACATGAGGAATCCTAACAAAAACAAGGAAGGGTGCCCAAATGCAACGAAAGACAAGTTGGCAAGAGGGGTGCCCACAAGAGGAAACGTAAAAAAAATAAGGCAGAGCGCTCAAATGCAACACAAGGCAAGTTGGAAAGAGGTGTGCCCACCCATATGAAAGGCACGAAAAGGGCCACAGAAGGGAGCACTAGGAAAGAAGACGAGTCGGATGCCGGATAAGGAGCAATTTTGGCTTTGATTTAACTTTTTCAAGACACCCTAGACAGGGTTGGGCACCCAAACGCAATGCAAGGTGAGTTTGCAAGAGGGGTGCCCACATGAGGAATCGTAATGAACACAAGGTAGGGTGCCCAAAGGCAAGGCAAGGCAAGTTGGCAAGAGGGGCACCCACAAGAGGAATTGTAACAAAAAGGAGGCAGAGCACCCAAACGCAACGCAAGGCGAGTTGGAAAGAGGTGTGCCCACCCACATGAAAGGCACGAAAATGGACACACAAGGGAGCACTAGGAAAGAAGACGAGTTGGATGCCCGATAAGGAACAATTTTGGCTTCGACTTAACTTTTTCAAGACAGCATGGGCAAGGCTAGGCGCCCACATGAGGAATTGTAACGAAAGCAAGTGCAATAAGGCTCCAAGAAATGTGGGTGTCCTGAATAATAAGCATAAACATAAGTGAAAGAAACATCCATAAGTGGGCATATTCCTTCATGATCATGATCATGTGCATGTATGCATCGAAATTCGACATGGTTAGACTAGACACATGCCTTGATGGTATGGGAGGGTTTCAAGACTCTAGGATGTATGATGTCCCCACATAATCTTTGAGATTGTCTATGTTTGCAACAACGTTCATAATGGGTGTCACATTGTCATCATTTGTTGTTTCCATCTATAGAATATTTGTTGGAACTCTCTTTAAATGTCATAGAACTTCCAATTCACCCACCACAAATGACATGCATCGACCCCGCATAGTGAGTAGTGAATGGGGCCAACGTTGAAATTTCGTCAATATGTGCCTGTATGCATCAAAATTTGACATTGTTAGACTAGACACATGCCTTGACGGTATGGGATGGTTTCAAGACTCAAAGATGTATGATTTCCCCACATAATCTTTGAGATCTTCCACATTTGCATCAATGTTCATCATGTTGCACCTCTCATCGTCATCATTCATCATTCCCTTCTATAGAATCGTTGTCGGCACTATCTTGAAATTTGACATGGAACTTCCAATACACCCATCACAAAGTTCTTCCACCGAACCCACACAGTGAGCAGTGAATGGGGCCAACGTGTAAATTTTTTCAATCTGTTCTCGTATGCGTTGAAATTTGACATGGTTAAACTAAATAGTTGCTTTGATGGTATGGGAAGGTTTCAAGACTTAAGGATGTTTTATGTCCCTGCATAATATTTGAGATCGTCCATGTTTGCATCAACGTTCAATATAATGGATGTCTCATTGTCATCATTCATTATTTTCATCTATATGATCTTTGTCGGAACTCTCTTGAAATGTCATGTCACTTCCAATACACCCATCACCAATGTCATCTTGCATCGACCTTGCACCTTCAGCAGTGAATGGGGACAATGTTGAAATTTCTTCAAACTATACATGTATGCGTCGAAATTCGACATGGTTAGACTAGAAACATGTCTTGACGGTATGGGAGGGTTTCAAGACTCAAGGATGTTTGATGTCCCCGCATAATCTTTGACATCATCCATGTTTGCATCAACGTTCAGAATGGATGTCTCATTGTCATCATTCATCATTTCCATATGTATAATCTTTGTTGGAACTCTCTTTAAATGACATGGAACTTCCAATTCACCCACCACAAATTTCATGCACCAACCCCATAGTGAGCAGTGAATGGGGCCAACATTGAAATTTCTTCAATATGTTCATGTATGCGTCAAAATTTGACATGGTTAGACTAAACACATGCATTGATAGTATGGAAGGTTTTTAAGACTCAAGGATGTATGATGTCCCTACATAATATTTGAGATCATCCACATTTTCATCAACGTTCATCATGCACATCTCATTGTCAATGTTTGTCATTCCTTTCTATAGAATTGTTGTCAGAACTATCTTGAAATTTGACATGGAACAAACTATCCATGTCAAATTTCGGTGCATATCAAATGTGAACAGAGTATCCATGTTAAATTTCGGTGCCTACAGAAACATTTTGAAAAAATTTCAATGTTGGCCCCATTCATAGGTCATTGTTGCCCATCATGTACTCTAGCCCTAGTACAATGTCTTTTAATAATTGTTTCCTTTAAAATTCGACCGAGAAAATTAAAACAAGATGAGGACGAGATGAGACGGTATATAGAGTGGGTCTGTGAGTGATCTTTGAGTATAAAGATGAATGAATGAACTTCTCTTGGTTTCGAGAATAATTTATTCTCTACTAAACTAGGCCAACCATGTGAAGGTGGAAGCTCATATGGCCCCTCTCCCTTCTTACATCACTTTCAATTCCCCAATACCCAATCTATAAAATAGAAAATAAACAAAATCAATATAGTAATCATGCATAGAAACTACCAAAACAAAAATAAAATAAAACTTAAAAGCATGTAATTAACCCACATTAAAAATTATTTAAAGAGAATAATTCATACAAATTAAAATATCTAGTTACGTACCTCATCGACCAACGCAACATCTGTATCATCCTTCTTTTGTGTCTTCTTATTGATCATCCAACTCGACATTTGTATCATCATTCGATTCAAAAACAATGTTGAAATGATTGATGATATCATCATCATCATCAATGTCATTTTCAAGCATATCTTCATAGATATCATCATCAAGCACTGACGCATTGTCTCCTACACCTGGTTCATATTCTTTGTCTTCTTCATCTATCGACACATATTCTTCCTGCTCTAGATCTATATCATCTTCTTCTTCAATATCATCTTCTTCATCTACAATATACTTTACTGGCCTTCCTCTTGGATCATATCTAACAACAAATGACCAATCCCTCTTACCTGGAACCTTTGAGTAAAAGACTTATTCACATTGACTTGGAAAAACATAGCGGTCATTTGTTTTTTCAAAAACTGTTGTTTTAATCATCGGAAATACGTTGGCATGTTGAATAACAGTTTTTTCCTCATCATGTTCATGCATTCGTAACCTATACCATTTTACATCGAACAAAACTAATATGAAAGAATTAAAGTCACACTCAATTATATCATTCAAAAACCCATAGCATATATTTTCATATTCTCGATGACGTCTGTCACTCCTAGAGGAAACATTAGTGACCTGGAATATTGCAATTCTCCCACTATCAGAAGTTTTTCTAGTTTCATCCAACTATTTGATGCGAAATTTACGACCATTGCACCACATAGCCTTGTGGTGTTTCAACTGCAATATGCCAGACATGTAAAAGATGCATTGTCAATTAATAATAAACAAATTTATATAACTTGGAAAGTATAATATGAAAAAAATCACACCTACAATCACATTAATATAATATAAAATAAATGGATAAAATGGGTGAATTTGCTTGCCTTTCCATCTTTCAAACAATAGAATTTGTTTGCCTTTCCATCTTTCAAGCAATATGATAAATCTATTTCCCTCATCGTAACATCAAAATATCCATTACAGCCGTAGCCTCTAACCAATTTAGACAATTTTTTCCATGATAACATATCGCCATGACATTCTTTACATCTACCAATCCATACCTTCATCCAAATAAGATTGTTTGGTAATGTATAAAATGTAGTGCATCCCAATCTTAAGCAACTAACCGATCACAATCAAAAATCACACCACCAATATTAAATATTAGTTAAAACCATGGCAAATATTAATAAATGATGAAAGAATAAATATTAAATGAGCATGATCATATACACAAAAATAATATATATATATATATATATATATATATATATATATATATATATATATCCACAATTCTAATTACATCACACTTCTTCATTGTACCTTTCCCCAACAACTGCCCCTTTCAAAAATTGATGGAGTTGACATCCCAAATACAATCCACTGCATACATAGCTTGCATTGCTAATTTTAGGAAGATATTGACTTAATATACACCATGGATTCATATACCATATATCTCCACCATAGAACCCTCAAGACGTAAGCCTTTGTCTAACCAAAGTCTTCAATGATTTCAAATGTCTCTCCACCATCCATTATTGACCTTTGTGTGTATTGTGTCCACACATTTCAATCTCCTACTTGGTGTATGAGGTATTGTTTTTGTGCATTGAAAAATGAAAGAGGTAGATACTTCTCAAGATTTCAATGCATTAGTCGAGAATTTCTCTCTTCCAATACATATCATCTTCATGGATTTATTTCAATGGAAACCATATACATATCATGATGCAAGAAAATAAATATGTTTCAACAAAACATAATATATATTACATTATCATAAAAACATCGCCATTAAGAAAAAATTGAAATTTATTTTTGCATTAATATTGGGTACCACTTACCCATGTATTTTCTAAGATCATATATAACTTGTTTGACGCTTTTGTCAAAGTAGTTTGGGAGATAGAGGTAGAACATACTAAAAAAAAAAAAATTTTTTTTTTTTTTTTTTTTTTTTTTAATGAAAACCCTAAAAAAAAATGTATATATACAACCAATATATAAATATGAATACTAAACATTAATTACATTAATGAAGGTACAATCATGTGTTTTTACCCCACCAAATTCCCTTCTTGTTAAGATATTCTTATGTTTGAACAAAAACCGTGGGAAATTTAATTTTTGAATGACCTATTTTACACCATTGTTTTGTTGCATTGTTAATAACCATGTTATTTCGCCTCCATCATTATTGATTGATTACACTTTGAATTGCATTATTGACTTCCTGAATGGCATTACAAATTTTGACAATTTTTCTTTATCCCTCCGCCATCTATGATTCACCATAATGTTTCACTCACATTCTTCCCGATATGTATAGACAAATAAAATGAACTATTTTAGGTCCCTCATAGTAAGGAAACCTCAAGAATTTATTGGTATAACATTTCATTCTTCGTAAAGCCCATAATTACTACCTCAATGACAACTATTGATGGAAGCATGCACTAGAACATTATTTATCATATGCTGCAAAAATAAAATGAATAATTAAATAAAATTTCAAAACGCGATTCCATTTATGATACATAAACAAAATGCATTCCTCGAGGATTAATTCTTTCATATACCAAATTCCATAGGTGAGGTGTCATTCTTTTGTGTGGCTTTGTTAAGGTCCCAACCCGCACATAGGTAGATCAATGTATTCGATGTAAATAGCACAATATTAATAAGGCCTTTCAATAAAATAGAATATACATGTAAGAAGACTCATTAGAAGCTTCCGCTTCTAGGAAGATCTTCCTCTAGACAAGCTTCACAGACATATTTAGTATAAATAAGGGTTTTAGGGTATGAGAACCCTAGCTTGAGATTATTGTAACAGGCACTCAAGCCAACCTGAGGTTGCCCCTCAAGGCCCTCTGAACATTGCTTTCTCAATCAAAGTATTATTTCTATTGTTGTTCTGTTGTTTCTGCGGTTATTGTGGATGATTATGTTGTTTATATTACTATTCTTCGGCCATTCCTAGCATTTTATTTATGTTCTGCATTTATTAGATCCGGGTATCTGGGTAAGTGGTACTTATAATCTTCCTTTGTAGAAATTGTGTATTTTTTCAAGGTAGAGAGAATGATTCCAAAGATCTTTAAGCCACAGATTTGTCAGCACGCTGCATAAAACCCGTGTCAGGATCTCACACGCTAGAAATACAAGTGGTTCTTAAGCTTAATACTCCTGCTGGCTACCCCAACCCCCTCAAGCAGGGCCCCTTTCAAGTGGCACGCGATCGTATCTTCCGACTGTATGGATCGGCCTAGATTTCCCGAAGCCCTCTTTAGATAAACCTAATGACCGTCGGACTGCTATAGTGTCACCGAATGACTTGGGAAGATACTCTCTAGTACCGGGTAGCCGGGTAGTATGGCTAAGAGTAAGGTCTATCCTCCTTAGTTAATGCCTAAATATTAATTTAGTACTAACAAGGTTGGCCCCTACACATATATTAGAGAGCTATGCTAATGTGGAAACCCTGACCGAACCCTTGAATACGTAACCCTTGGGAAACATAAAGACAAACATAAACAAATTAAACCGCTAGATCTATTGTCGTATATGTGTTCTGGGTCGCCAAGTAAATACACATTTCTTTCTAGTTCAAAATTTGGGGAATACAACAAAAAAAAAAAAAAAAAAAAAAAAAAAAAAAAAAAAAAAAAAAAAAAAAAAAAAAAAAAAAAAAAAAAAATTTCACCATTATTTGAGACTCCATTCCATTAGATTCATCTCTTTCTCCTTATTACATTCATCCATATCATTTTTCTACAAAAATTCTCAATTCCCACTCCCTTTTCGGGCTTCACCCATCCTCATGGCTCCATAAATCTTTACAAATAAGAACCGAGTCTCGGGCTTCAACACCTTGCGATCTAGTTTCCTCAAGACCCAATGAGAAGTGTAACAACTCGCTACTATTGCCCCTCGTGATACATCCATCAATACTCAAT
Source organism: Picea sitchensis (assembly GCA_010110895.2). NCBI lineage: Eukaryota > Viridiplantae > Streptophyta > Pinopsida > Pinales > Pinaceae > Picea > Picea sitchensis. Next base: position 36,783 of record SNQJ01S0107250.1, read on the forward strand.
TACAAATGTATCCATGCACCGGCAGAATACAAATTCAAACACAAACCCGACTAATTCATCTTAAATCACTTTTGTATCACTATGCACCAAACTCAAGTTCCCTACCGATGACTCTTTTCCGATGCACATAAAAAGACTGAACATGAAACTTCTTCCCATTCTTTTCAACAACATCACTTTCAATCCATTATACGCTCACAAGTGGATGTAACCAACTTGATGGTTTTGATCCTACGGGTTGGGTCACCCAAATGGAGCATTATTTCCTCTCTACAACATTACAGATGACTTACAACCTGCATGGTGTTCTCCATCTAGATCAAGAACGTAATGTAAGTAATGGTGGCAATGGAGAAAACTTCTCATCAAGTGTATATTTCTTGGACCCAATTTAGACTCAAGTTTTTATGAGTGCTTTGACACCGACACCAACCATTTGGGTTTCATTTGACAAAATTGAAGCAATCAGAATAGTAGAAGACTTCAGTTGTGACATTGAGCTCTTGTATTCTTTAACAGGGCATGATCGATGTTTCTTTCTCGAAAGAGTGTTTTTTATCAAGGGTCTCTCAAGGAGGAGATTCGGGCTCCATGTCCTCATGGCTCGACTCCACGACTTTGGTGGAGGCTACAAAAGCTAAAGAAGCACAACAAATTGTTTCCTCTCAAAACCGTAGTTTCCTTTATCCTCACTCTTAAACCAAGAAACCCCATCACTCCTCCTCACTTCCCCATTAAAATCCAAAATTGACTGTGGTTGAAATGGTCAACGCCAACTCAGTAAAGGCTCTCTCAAGTATAATTGTGATGACAATATTTCTCAGCTACAAATGTAAGGAACAAAATCTTTTTATGGCCATCTCAGATGATATTTCAAAAGTGGATGTTGAAAATCCCCTTGTGCCCGAGTCACCAAAAAATCACCCACATAAAGCCTCGAATTTCCTCCCCAAGTGGAACCCATCATTTCCCTCAATGCTCTCACCAAATTTTCTGCCCCCCAAACCCTCGTTAATTCCATATATCAAGTAATCAGTTGTCATCATTCTCGTTGATAATGGCAAGATTCCACAATTTTATTCATCTCCGCATTGCCTAAGAAACCTATTGCTACATCCATGTTGTCAACAATTTCCAAATCATGATTGCCAATGGTGGTTCTATGAAATGTGCTCCATGCCATGAAAAATGTGTGTCCCCAACCGCTGACTACCACCTAAAAATCCCATATGTTTTCTATAGACACTACCTGGCTATGACATTGTGTTGGGTGTAGACCTGCTAAGGACTTTGGGTCCCATTCTCATGGATTTTCAGAACTTAAACATGAAATTCGACCAAGAAGGCAACCAATATAAATTCCAATGCATCACCGTTGGTTCAATTGGGAGGTCATCAATTCTCACTTCCATGGAAAACCTACCAAAAAGGTCATTCTAGCAGCCACAGTTCCAACTCCACTTACAAGCCATGAGACACCTCCCCTGCCCTAAGACCTCCAAGTCTCCCTCCTTCTAAACATAAATCCAGATTTTTCCACTCCCCTGCTGACTCCTCCTTCCTCAAGGTTCATGATCATTCCATTCCTTGTCCCGTGAAGCCTTCCCCAATATCCATTCATATCGCCACCCCTTTGCACACAAAAATGAAATTGGATAGGGCAAATGGTCCAGAACCTTACTCCGTGAGTCATTCGTCCTACACGTTCTTACCCACATCCCACGCCATGGTCATGAATATAGAAGGTTCTTGGAGAATGTATGTTGACTTCTGTGCTCTCAACAACTGACCATCAAAGATAAATTTCCCCGCTCCTCGCCATTGATGACCTCCCCGGATGAGTTGAGTGGTGCCCAATTCTTACCAAACTTGATCTTCTCTATCACCGTGACACATATGAAAGAGGTTTTACATTTTACAAGATCGCCTTTTCATGACTCATGAGGGCTACTATGAGTTTTGGTCATGCCTCTTTGGCTTGTGTAATTCCCCATCCACCTTCCAGAGCCTCATGAACCATGTCTTCCTACCTTTTCTCCTCATTATTTGTCTTAGTTTTCTTTGATGATATCCCCATCTATAGAAAACTCCTGATAGACCATCTTACTCATGTGGACTGCCCTCCACCCACTCTAAACCAACTTTCCTAAAACAGTCCAAATGTGCTTTGGTGCCTCATAAGTAGAATACTCAGGTCATCTAGTTGGAAAAGATGGCATCAGGGTGGACCCAAAAGATTGAAGCTATGCAAGACCTGGTCACACTCAAAGACTCCTCAAAAGATTGCATGGATTTCCTTGGGTCTAACGAGGTATTATCGCAAGTTCATTAAGAACTACTGAAAAGATTAAAAAGACCTCTCACGTTTCTCCTCAAAAGAACTTCTTTCACACCCAGCTGTTCGCTTTTCAAACTCTTGAAGATGTACCATGTGCACCACTCCTAAGCTCGCCTTTCCGGATTTCACAATGACCTTTAGGGAAAGAAATGTGATGCATCATGGAAAGGAATCGGCGTTGTCCTTATGTAAGAGGGTCAACCTTTGGCCTTCACCGCTAGCAACTTTCTGAAAGGAATCGGCAAACCCATCATGAAAAGAAAATGTTGGCAATTATGCATGTCGTCGAGTTGTGGCATCCTTATCTCTTTAAGTAACGCTTCCAAATTAATAATGACCATCAAAGCCTCAAGTATCTCTTCTAGAAAAACGGATTTCCTCCCAGGAGCAAAAAATGGGTGGACTAAGTCTTGATATGATTATGATATCATTTACAAGAAGGGCAAGACAATGTCATGGCGGATGTAATCATTCCCCGTAAATATGAAGATGACGGATCTTTTTTTTCTCTTTCCTTCAATATACCCAATTGGCTCCAAGCTATGCACCAGGAATGGCTCTGCGATCCCAAAAGTTTGCATCTGATCCAAAGAATCGGCAGTAATAAGGCTCGGGTTCTGTGTTACTTCCCCGGCTCCGAGATGAGCTTCTATACAAAGGCCGCTTATATTTAAGTAAACAATCCAAGTTCAAATCTACTCCAGACTTTCTCGAAGCTTCATATACACCCACAAATGGGCACCTGTGGTTCACCAAAACATACGACCAAGTCAAACGTTCTTTTTTCTGCGATGGTATGAAACAGAACATCCATAAGTTTGTCGCTGAAAGTGAGGCGTGTCAACACAAAAAGGGAGAAAAAATAAATTTCCGGTGCACCTCCAATCGCTTCCGATCATATTTGAAGGATATCTCTATGGAATTTATTACGCTTACCTAAATCGGGAATAAATCAATCATAATGGTGGTGGGTGGATTGCCTTTCCAAGTATGTTTCCATTTTTCTCTCTTCACCACCCATTTATTTCATCCACAGTGGCTCAAATTTCATGGACCGGGTCTTCAAGATTCATGGTATGTCATGACTCTATTGTTTCTGACAGACCCAAATTTCACAAGCAATTTTTGGCAAGAACTCGACTTTGCTACAAGGCACAATTGCATCTCAGCTCAACATATCATCCCTAGACAGACGGTCAAATGTGGTTGCTAACAAGGTTTTGAAACATATCCGAGGTGCTTTTGTCTTCCTCAGTAACACCAGTTGGGCTCAATGGTTACCCCCAGCCAAATGGTGGTACAACACTACATACTATACAACCACTCACATGAATCCATTTGAACCAATCTCTGGACAAATTCCAGCATCGGTCATCCCATTCATGTTAGGTGTCTCCAAGGTTAAGGATGTTGACAAAAATATTACAATCTAAGAGGCCATTCTCTATAACCTCAAAGAGAATTTGGTCATGGCACATAATTGAATGAAGCAACAAACAGATCATAATGCCCAACATCAATTTATGTAAGCTGATCAGGTGTTTCTCGACCTTAACCATATAAGCAAACTTCCTCAAGGACGAGCATCAGCTGGGTTAACACCCAAAATTTTATGGCCCTGCATATTGCTTCAAGCTGGGATAAGTCGATATCAAGTAGCTTTGCCCAACAATAAGCTACATCCTATTTTTCTATGTTTTTCCCTATGCTTGAAGAAGGTGATTGGAACCAAAAGCCAAAATTCAAACCAACCTTTAGATAGTTAAAGAAGGATCCATTTGGCTACAGCCTACAGCCAGAAGCAGTTTTGTACCAACGTGAACGTTGCATGCGTCAAAGAACCATCAAGGAAGTGCTAGTAATAGTTGGAGATATGACTCCAAATAGATGCCACTTGGGAACTAGGGTACCATTCTCCAGCAGTTAGCCTAATCTCTAGCCTTGAGGACAAGGTTTTTTTTTTAAGGGGGGAGGACATGTTATTGTCCTAACCCGCACATAGGTAAATCAATGTATCTCGGATGTACAAGTCAATATTAATAAGGCCTTCAATAAAATAGAATAAGGCGGATGTAAGACCTAATAGAAGCTTCGCCTTCTAGAAGGATCTTCCTCTAAATGCTTCTCTTAATAGACATATTTAGTATAAATAAGGGTCGAGGGTATGAAAACCCTAGCTTGAAGATTATTGTAACAGAGCGCTGCTCGACTGGAGGTTGCCCCCTCGAAGAGGCATGTGAACATTGCTTTCTGAATCAAAGTGTTATTTCATTTGTTGTTCTCATATTATTTATGTGTTATTGTGGATGATTATGTTGGTTATATTACTATTATTCTGCCATTCCTAACATTTTATTTATGTTCCGCGTATTTATTAGATCTAGTCTCTTGTAGTTTTAGATCAGTCTCTTGTTTCCCATTGAAAATATTGTTTTCAATAGTATGATACTTATGGTTCTTAGAAAGGAAGTGTCTATACCCATAAAACACCTTCTTTCCTAAACTTTTTGACCGACAAGATTTCATCTTAGGACCACAAACTGGACATGCAAATTTACTCTTTGTTTGAAGACCTGCAACAGATGGATTAATGTGAATTATTAATATATGAAATGATTATTTAAACAACATGCATGATATATTCAATTAATTGTATACTATTCAAGCGTGCAATATGGAATGTTACATAACACAAAAATGTGTTAGTCATGGGACATCATGAATTGTCCATAAAAGTATTCCACGGCATTGAAATCTCTTCTGCCCAATTGGTTTACATATGTCATACATAGTGATGCCCTCCCATAACTTTATTAGCTCGTTGATAAGAGGCTCGATATACGCATTCATATATTTAACTTGGTACTTACCTAATTGTTTGTAATTACACGAAATTACTACCATGGTATGTATATATACGTAAATAAATAAATAAAAGATGTTATGCTAAAAAAGAGCAAAATGAAAAATTTTAATTCGAAAAATTAATGTAAACAAATACTTGGAATAATCATTTTCAACATTATGTGCTCCCTCTTTATTGACATCCAAGAAGGAATGTTATTGTTGATAACACAAATAGGCCACACTGAGTAAACAGCCCAAAGCTCTCCAAATGGATTAACACCGTCAGTTGCCAATGAAAGCCTAACATTACGATATTCATCTATAAATTCTGGCCATTTTACAGCAATTTACTTAAATGCATAACCATCTGCAGGGATTCGAAGAACGTTATCTTCAATTCTCTTTCGTGCATGGTAATCCATAAAATGCGCTATGCTTTGGCACCTGAACAGTCGTTGTAAACGTGGAATTATGGGAATATGTCGGAGAACCTTTCGAGGGACCATTTTTGTTACTTGATCAGTTCGATATCTACCGATACCACATACCGGGCATTTTGTTTTTGACGCATGTTTTCCATAATATATAATATGATCATCAGGACATGCATCTATACTTTGATACTCCATTCCAATGTCTTTCATAATGGCATGTGGATCTTGATATGTGCAAGGTAAAATATTTGATGAGGGTAACAGAAATTCACCTAACAATATAAAACATAAAAAATAAATAGTTAATGTAAAGAATAGTAATTGTAAATATTGCATTTTTATTTTACACATTAATTAACACTAAAAAAAGGGGAGAAAAGTCAACATTTATGTAGATGTGATGAAACATATTACATACCTTAGGATCTGTGTCATACAAGTGTTGGACAAATGATTCGTAACCTTTAAGTTCACCAGCAACAATGTAGTGGAGAGAAGATTTTCTCTTGACCCTTTATAAACTCGTTTTTTTGTCTTTTCAATCAGAGGTTCACCATAAATACCATCACTATTATCCCCATGATCCTCATCTGGATGACCGAATAAGTCTTGGATCATTTGATTTGTCCCATCATCTTGAACTATGTTATTATTTTCATCTACTTCCATGGGATCATTAACTTGATCTTCATTATCTGCTTCAAGTTCTTCATCTTGTACAACATCATTTCTGCTACTACTTGGTGCTTTGTGCATAAAGTTGGGGAAAATCTAACTTTATAATTACAAACAATCATGAAAAATTAGTGCATGTATAAAACAATATAAAAGTTTGAGACTACAATAAATATTAAAACAGATAATGAATATATATATATATATAGTTAATTACCATGGGACGATATTCATTTGATCCGCCATCCATGTGTCCATATTTTCTACAATGTTTTTTAGCTATTGTTATTAAAACTCTTTTGGGGCATCTAGTACAACAATTTTTGCAAGAGAAATAACATTTACCGTCACCTTTTTCACCCTCTTTAATTTTTTTCCCACCTCTAGTGTTTTTTGTTCGCCAAGAAGACCGGCTTATACCTTTTTTGAATTGTCGTTATTATAGAAAACTTGTCTCAAAATCCATAAAATGCAACATATTTATAGATTTTATAACATCGCAATTCCAACGATAGTTGACCAAGTCAAAGTTGACTTGGTCAAATACTACGTGACCGTTGGGGTGGGGAAAACCTGGTGTCCATAACGTCGTAAGTGCGACAAATATTTCACCAACGTCGCAAGATAGACGAAAATGCAATGTCGTTGCAAGAGTGGCGTCCTCCTAACTTCGTATCAAGAGCGACATTTTTTAGTAGTACGTCACAAGAGCGACGTTATCGAGCAATATGGAGAAAAATAAAATAAAATTTCCTGTATTTTTCAACAGTGTAGCCAATTTTGTCCATAACATCTCAAACAGAACGTCGAAATTTTTTCAATATGTACTAGTGACTGGTAACACCCCTTTTTTGTTTGGTGGCTAAAATTGTGACTTGTTTGAAATCGAAGCCTTGACAATGGACAACGGCCGATATCATTGTGGGAAATTGACTATCAAATCAAACACTGATGTTTCCAATAGCACCAATTTTATTTTTCGAGTAAAAATTAAGACTTAATTGGGACCATGGCCTTGACCACTAGTACCATATTAAAAAAAACGCTAAGATCAACTCCTAAATTGGAAAGCTGAAAATCTATTTATTAATCAAATATTTATTTGTTTTATAATTTACATTAAAAAATGAAAAAAATGAAAAACACCTCATTTTTTGAAGGAAAAATTAAAAGAAACACATTTAAAAAATTTGCATCTAGTAAATTCTAATTAAAATTTTAAATTTTAAAAAAAAAATACTTCAAAAAAAAAGACCAAAAAAAACTCATAAAACTTGAAAAATAAAAAGATTAAAAAAAAAAACTCAATTTTAAAAGTTTTTTTTCATAAAAAATTACAAAATTGGAGGAAAAACACAAAGTTCAAAACAAAATTAAATAAAAACCTAAAAAACAAAAACTTAATTTAAAATAAAAATAAACTTAACTTAATAAAATTCTAACTTAGCCCACCGGGGTGTAGATAGATTGGCAAGTGCCGTGTAAATGGAAGGAAATTTGTAAAATGAGGTCTCATGTTCGATTCCCACCCCGATTTACTTGTGCACCATTCTTGCGGGCTAGGTGGTTTCACCTGGGGTTATAGTGGTAGCCGACGGGGATCGACCCCGTG
>SNQJ01S0107251.1:0-10634 GCA_010110895.2 Picea sitchensis
TACAATTTTCTTTTGACCAATCTGCAAAAGGGGATTTGGTCCTATTACAATAACCGACATGATCAATCCACAATGGGGATTGATCCTATGAATAATATATCAATAATAATAAGAATACTCTTTGCAGTTACATTATTTCAACAGAATGAGGTTGTCCCTCTTAGACACGCACAAGATGAACAAGTAATCTCTTGTATAAAGTCTAATATCTTTTCCATATTTGGCATTCCATTAGAAATCATTACAGACAATGGTCCAACCTTCATTTCTGAAAAATTGACCCAATTTATGGCTAAATTAGGTGTCAAGCATTTCACTTCATATGCTTATTACCCTCAAGGAAACAAAAACAAGTAGAGTCTACTAATAAAAACCCGGTCAACATTATAAAGATAATCATAGAACGCAAACCTCGCCACTTTCACACACTTCTAACTTATGCTCTTTGGGCAGACTGTACTACCACTAAAGCAAGTGCACGCTTTACTCCTTTCCAACTCGTATATGGCCAAGATGCTATTCTTTCTATTGAATTGGAACTTTCTTCCTTATGATTGATGTTACATATTGAAGAATTAATTTCGTTTGATGTTTCTCAAAGGATAAATACGTTGCTAGCCCTGGAAGAACAAATAATTTTTTCCTTGGAAAATTTGAAGAAGAGGCAACAACCAGTGAAGAAGTATTTTAACAAAAGGGCAAAGACTGTCGAATTTAAAATTGATTACAAAGTCTTATTGTGGGATTCAGCTCATGTTGAGAGAGGGAGATATTCTAAATTCCAAAATTTATGGCTAGGTCCATTTAAGATTGCTTCTATCCTTGACATAAATTCATATATTCTTAAGGACATGGATGAGGATTGTTTTCTTATAGTAACAATGGTTCCCATTTGAAACATTATGTGGAACCAACTTGATCACCAACTCAATTTTGTGTAAATATGATTGTTGTATATTTTTTTTGTCTTACGCATTTTCTGTCATTTTGGTTTATTGAATTTTATTTTCTGTTTTGCATGGTTATCATAAATAAAGTCTGGAATAATTTTTCCATAATTATGTCATTCTGTAAGTATTTATGATCAATGAAAACAAAATAAACACAACTGCTACGATATCTTCCTTTTGAAACAATGAGGGAATAGATTTTTGCTTTCAATACTGCTGTAGTATAGTTGGTTTTGTTTTCTTCCTTGTTTCTGCTATCCCTTTCTTCCCTCCATCCTGAGATTCAAGAGCATATCAGAATCATTCTCCTCAAAATTATGAAAAGTGTTTTCAGTTGCGAACCTTGTTGATTGTTATGAATACAAAACCACTTCCCCTCATACATCTCATTTTCCATAAGTTATTTCTCGAAGTCCCATCTCATCTTTTCTCTTAAACCATCATATCCCCCCCTGTTGCATAACTATTTTCTGAGTAGTTTCAATCACCTACTTCTACTAGTCTACGGATCCTGGCATTCTGAGTTCTAAATCTGTTGAGAATAGATTTCCCCATGGAGTCGCCAATTTGTTGACGCCTAAAAAGAGCAACATGATATCCCTGCCTGCAAATAAGTTGCAATGCATTTATACGTACATATTATTAATATTAAATAGGTGGAACCCCTGTAGAACAATAATAAAATGAAACGACTCCTCATGTTAAGATGTCAAAGATTCACTTATTATTGGATTACAAGAATAATTACACAATTGGGAACAAAAGAAAAACTCTGGTTCTAATTACAATTTATGGACGATTGGTTTACGATTTGATTTGAAAAGAAATATTTATGTCGTTAGACATTCTTTCCCTTGCTACATCTAGACTATGATACTAAGTGAGAATTAAATACAAACTTATGTTTGGACAATGGGTCATCATATGGTATGGAGTTTCTTTGGCAGATTGTAGATGTTGTGGATCCTTGTGGTGGTTTTGGACTTAACATTGTTTTTTATATTAGAGGTTCATATAGTTACCTTTCCAAAACATTGGATATATGTGTAAAGTGTTGATAGAAGCTAGTGCGCTTCATTATGCTATGTTTGATGACATTTAATATTGGGAGATGGGAAGTGATGTGCATTTATTACACGTCGTTCTTAGCCTATCTCGGGGATGCCACCTTCACTATGTTTTGGTATTTGTTGTGAGTGCTCTGGTAAATAGAAACTCCACCATTTTTCAGCCTTGAAGAAGTTGTGTCTCGTGGTTTCTTTATCTCTACTATTATAGGTATGAATATTTTATCTCTTCATTCTTATATTACCCTAGCCAGACCCAGATCTTGGAAAATTTGTATGTGGTAAATGTTGTCACCTTAGAAATTTTCCAAGAAACTTTTTGAAGGAATTATTATCACCGTGTTGATGGGTGCACTGTATCTCACACCTACTTTGTTTCGGCTCATGCCTTATTTCCCATTGAATTTGAAAATGTAAATAAATTGAAATCGTGTTTCTTATAATCATAACATTGATTCAAAAAATAAAAAAAACGTAGGCTCGCTGTGTTATTTATCCACCAAGAATTTGGTTGACTTATGAGGTTGATATGAGTTGTTGATTATTAAATCCACATTGGGGTTTTCGAGCCACCTTGGTTTCACTGCCAATGATTTGAAGTTATAGCAAAATTTTTGATACACCGTCGAAGGGTCCTTGTGATTCCTTTCAGTCTTTCATGCCGATTTAAAATATTTTAGTTATGATTATTGTCAAGCCAAAATAGTGGGTTATTTGTCTCCTACATATCGCTTTACCATTTTAAAAGAACATCTATGGTTTTGGGAAGAAGGAAAAGTTGACAGTTCTGGAATATTCCTTGAATTTGATATTAAATTGTTTGAAGGTTGTAGTTAATGGATGTTATATGATGAAGTGTTATAAAATAAATGGTTGTGGCTTGAATGAGTTTTGGTTAAGGGGATTGTTTCTATTCAAATCGTCTTGGTGAATAAGGGTAAAATAGTTCCAACAAAGAATATTATTATGAAATATAGAATTAATGAATGATATTTTATTTAATGGAACAATAACCATCTTAATCCCGTCCATTATATCACTTTTTCTCTCATTACATGTCCATCATTCTCCCAATAAAATTTAATTCACTTTTGTGTTCTGTTATTATAAATTCATTCAAAGGATTTGAATGATGATTTGGGTTAAAGTTTCAATACGAAGGAATTGTTTCATAAAGGAAGGGATCTCCATTTTGCTTGAATAATATTCATTTGTTCCTTCCTGTCATGATATCATTTTTCATTCATTACAAATCCCCCCATCTTCCCAATAACCCTATAATTCCCTGTTCATTTGCAAATAATTATTAAATCCATTATTTGGTGGATTATATTAATGGATGTATTGCATATGGTTTTGTTTTGAATAATAGAGCCAACATCCTAATTTTATTTAGGTAGAGTATTAGTGAATGGATTGTTAAAAAAAATTGTATTTTGATTGAAATATTGCTTCAGGATGAAGCTTTTTAGTAGGGGTAGCAATGGCAGAGATGCAAACAAAGGTAGAGGAATCAATTAGCAAAGAGGCCATAGAAAGTCATGATTCTCGATACATTTTGACATTGATCCACAAGAACTAAATCATCTTTTTCAAGCTGGGTTCTTCAACCTAGTTGGCCAAGGGATTCTCCAACCATGACCTAAGAGGTCTCCTTTCCAGCCACATAAAAAATTCTCTGGTATCTGTGTTCCCCCTCACGTTTCTATGAAGCCAAAACCACCTGCCAATGATGGTTGGCAAGAGATCATCCATCAACATGCTGCACATCATAATGGTTGGCCTACAATATCGTTTCCATTACCTCCTCCACCGCCATTCAATCCAAATGCCCAAGATGATCAAATTGTTTCTCCTGTCCAGTCCTCACATGCAAGCAAAAGTCTCAAAACCACCATGCCCGAACCAAAGACCGATAAAGGGAAAAAAGTGGCCAATTCCCCTAACTCTACTGAAAATTGCTCTGAATCAATATCCTCCCATATTCACATAAAAGAAAATTGATCCCATGTCATCAACGAGATCCATCCTCAAGGTTCCAATCAACCTAAGGCTACAACAAAAATATCAAAAGAGGGCAGTAGTGGAAAGAGGCAAACCACCTATCATAGAAAATATGGATTTTGATGTTGTTATTGGCATGGTAACAAAATGTTTGTTTTGGACAACAAGCATATATTTAGACATAATGTTTTGGACAACATGGATATTATCCTATTTTTGGTCAATAGTCATATTTTATTTTTGTTAAATATAAAAATGTTTGATTATTTATGTGAATGGGTTACAAGGAAAATGTTGGAGCATATCTTGGATTATTGTATTTCACATTATATTGATTATTGAAGTCAATAAAAAGGGAGTAACAAGGAAAAATCATCTTTTGTTAAAATTTTACAAAGAGATTAGGGGTCCCACCTATTTAGTTATTATTTAATAGACCCATATTTATTATTATCTATTTGTCTCAAACTAGTGGTTAATCTAACTAAATCTTAACAAAAGAAAGGTAGTTGAAATACCATAGCTTGTTTTGAAGAAGAATAAAATCTCAATCAAATGAAGAGACAAGGGGAGGAGAGAACAAAAGGAGAACTTTTGATATAAGGTTTGCTCTATACTTGTCAGATATTTATTTTTCTTCATTCATTCTGAGTTTACTAGAAAGATAAACCATCTTGATGATAGCAGGGTCTTATTGAAGGTAGCAAGATTCAAAATTGAATCATATATTTCAGTAGCTTGTTTCTAAAGGTTATGATCTTTGGTAGTCTATGTGTTCTTGTTTGTTTATGGATTATATTTCATAACTGATAAAGGATATTTTGCAGAGTCAAGTGACAACACTTTTATGGAAAGTTGATCCAGATCTTTAGCTTCAGTTTTTTTTTTTTGTCAGAGTATTTTTGTATGGTGTCCATCAGAGGCTTCTAAATATGACTTTGGTCCCACCCTCACAGGGGTTTGTAAAGATAAATTCTCTTTGTATCTCAGAATGAAATTAATAAAAAAAAAAGCAGTGTTCCGATTTCAGTGTCACATGCGTATCTTATGATATTGTTCAGATTTTAATTTTATTCTCGTCTCTTTTCCTGTACACACTTATGTATATCTCTGTTTTTTTTTTTTTTTTCACAGTTACATATGACATATAAAATCAGCCTTAGTCCCTAGTACATATTACCTATGGATTGAGAGATTGTTTTGAATTAAAGGCTATAAACCTTAGGTAACATTCCCAACTATCTTGCCTTAGCCTAGCAAGATTTGAAAATGTTTGAGTAAGGTTCTTCATAAATTTTCCTCAACATTTATCTAGCGACATCTCTCTGGTTGATTGTATCACAATTATCTCTGATTTTTCTATTTTGTCTGATTACTCTTTGATTGTTTTTTCTAGGACATTAGCTGTTACGAGACAACCCAATATTGGAAAGGATATTGATGACCAAACCAACATTGCATTGACTTTATTCAACATTATTTTAGAAACTCCTAGTATTTGTGATGAACTTGAACGCTCTTGGGAAGTAATTGAAAGGGACATAAACATTCGTGAACATTGGGAATCCAGGAAAAGGTAGCTCATAAATCAACAATAACCTCACTTTTCCTACCTCTTTGGTCTTTTTTTTCATGTCCTCTAATCCTCACATCTCTCGAAGGAGAAGAGAGTTGTCCCTGAAGCTACTGCTATTTTTTAAATAAGGAGGAAAATTGTCTTATCAACACAACAAAGTGCTTTTAGGCAAACCTTATTCAATTATGTCATTTCACCTTTATCACCCATACCTATCACTTTCAACATGACATCTATGGGTAGTGGTAGTGGCACCGGAGGTCCCTACCTCCTCGCAACCTTCTGCGTCATCTTTAATTTGTAGTATCTACAGTCATCAAGTCCCTATTCAATCCACTACCAATCTTGATAAATTCATAAAGAAATATGGACTTTTGCAACTTGAGGAAGATGCAACAACCACCCCATGGCACGTATCTTCTCCCTTGAATCTTGCACCAACCACTCACCCATTACCAAAATTCAAGGATTATTTACCTAGGTTTTTGGGAAGTGGTACCGTTACTACAAACGAACACATGGTAGCATTTTCTAATGATTTTCGTAACATAGGGGCTAATGATAACGACAATTGCATGCGTTTATTTGTCAATTCTCTCGAAGGGAAAGCTGCAGTAATTTTTTTTGACCTACCTCCCAAAATACTTTCCACTTGGGAAGAATTGGTTTGTTGGTTCAAGTCCACTTATTGGTTTTGTTGTCATAGTCTTTTTGTATGGTGTCCATCGGAGGCTTCTAAATATGACTTTGGTCCCACCCTCGCAGGGTTTGTAAAGAGAATTTCACTTTGTATCTCATAATGAAATTAATACAAAAAAATGAGTGTTCTTATTTCAGTGTCACATGCATATCTTATGATATTATTCAGACTTTACTTTTATTTTCATCTCTTTTCATGTACACACTTATGTATATATATATATATATATATATTTTTTACAGTTACATATGTCATATAAAATCATCCTTAGTCCCTAGTACATATTACCTGTGGATTAAGAGATTGTTTTGAATTAAAGGCTATAAACCCCGGGTAACATTCCCAACTATCTTACCTTAGCCTAACAAGATTTAAAAATCCTCGAGTAAGGTTCTTCATACCTTTTCCTCAACACTATGCACTAGAGGTAGTGGTTGTTTATTGTTAGTACATACATAAGATATGTGTCTTCTAGCTATGCACACATACTTTGCACATGTACACTAGTAGAATTAATTAACATGTATTAACTATTAATTATTTAATTGAATGGTTTAATGACTATGTAAATTATATTCAACACAAAATATCTAGTAGCATTACATATCTTCTTTGACTTTGATTGATGGTTGGTATGATTGATTAAATGAATATATTGGGTTGTTATGTTCATTTTGGGGAAAATTATCAAGTTGCATTTATAAGCTAGCATGAGAAGAAAGACTTTGCATTTTATTTATTGCTATTTTATGTAAGTCATTTATGATTTAGTTTATTTTAACTTTACCCAAAATTCTAGATAAGGGAGGTTGATGGCTAATAATGAGGGTGGTGTTGACGGGCGAAAATGACCATCCATCAATTGGAAGAACGAGTTTGGTCTGGGGTTGTCTAAGTAACCCAAGTTGTTTGGTATAACTCGTCCTGACGGGTTTAATGGCTCCGTTCGTCAATCTAAGAATCTTAAAAGAAACAAAAATAAAATAAAAGAAATAAATAACTAATTACTAAATATTATATATATGTACATATGCTCTAATGTGACTGTAATAGGCGTATTTAAACAAAATATAGATAACTCTCATTTATATACATTATTTACAGGCTGCAAGTTTTAATCTAAACTTACTAAACTTAATGTAAAAATGTCTTCTCTGAAGAAGCAGATAAAGAAAGCACATAAAAATATTTTTTGATTTTTCTTTTATAAGTCTTAAACTAATGGAAGAAAATGTTATGAAACAGAAATGTATAGCTGGTCAAAAGCCAAACTTTACATTCGAATTTCATTGACAAACAAATAACAGAAAAATGAAATTGAACTAACCTATTAGCGAGCTGATGATATGCATCCAAACATCTGTGCGATCATAAAACATCTAACCACCTTGTCCAAGAGGGAAACCTGCACTGAACCTTAAGTCCGTTCTGAATAAATGCAGAACAATTATGTTGGCAATTAAATTTAAATAGTAGATAGAATGATACCAATAGTTACTGTGATCTTATAATTGCAAGAAATTGCATTAAGAAAAATCTACTAGCAAACATCCTTGCATTTAATCTATCAACATAAATTAAAGGAGAAACCCTGTAATTGAAGCTGAATAGATGATCACAAAATTTATATCTGAAGCATTTTTTATGGACAACATTCACAAATGAATTATCCCAATAACATAATAAATGATGAAGACTAAAGCTATCAAAACTTATTATAATATCAATATGAACAAAAACTTAATGAAGACACCACCCACAAGAAGCTAAAGCTGAAATGTGTATTGTTGTTCCATTGCAATCTGTTGATCAAAAGTTCATCTTCTGCCCCAGGCGAGGATCTCTTGATTACAAAAATTAAAAGTATTTAAAGAGTTTAGAGAAGCTAAACATCCTATCTTATGGGATAAGATTAAATCTAAAAAATGATTTGCTAATTACAAAATAGAGGGCAATATAACCACTCCATATCACACTGCATCTCTCAAAACTAAAAAAACTAAAAAAATAATTATTTATGTTTACAAAAGATGGACCAAAGAAATGGATAGTAAGCTCATAAATAGTCCATATCATTAGATCACCACCAGTTACTTGATATCCTGTGAGAAAAAATGAAAATAAAGGAGTTTAGATATTATTATAACCAATAATTTTCACAAATTCGAATGAAGATAAATTGGCTACAGAATCAGCTGAAGCTAGTTTATTTTAAACAACAAAGATCTAATTAAATCTATAATAATAGAAAAACTAAAATAAAAATACAACTAAGAAAATCAAACAAATCTTTACCTCATAACTGCATGCTAAATTTGACTCACAAGATTTCAGAGTTAACTACTGCTGTAACACTCTCAACATTCTTTACTATTATGTTCCCAATCCTTTTCAGACGCTTGCCTTGCCTTTGAACAATGGACTTTAGTCTATTATTTTCATTCTTTAATGAGTCGATCTGAGTGGAAAGGGTTTTGATTTGCAATTGAAGAATAGGTATGTCTGTATAATACTTATCGATCCAAAACAAACAAACTTCACACCGTGGATCTGCGATAGCTGTTTGAAGATGTCCATGGCCATGTGTCAGAACGTCTCCACTGTTGCCTGTGGGTTTTTTACCGAATTTAATCCCTAGAAAATCTTATTACATCTCAGGCATGGTGGAAGGTTATCCACATAGTCGAATTGTTGACTATTTGGAAGGGTTTCGACTAGGGATTTCATGTTAAGATTAGGGCAGACAAATTAATTCGTGCACAGAAATTTCCGAAATCTCAGAACTAACATCTTGTTGCCGAGGTAAAAATGGTCGAGCATTGCCTCATGAAGAGGGTTTTCCTTCGAAGGGTCTAGCATGTGAAGGGATGTTTCTCTATGAGAGGTTTACCCAACACTGTAGGAATGTCTGTAAAAATAAAATAAAACAAAATGCTTATCTTAACCGAAACATGAATTCTGAGAAATTTACCTCCAAAGGTCGAGGCATATCTATGAAACGATCCAGTTTCTGGCGAAATAGCCTACGATTAAGGTAAAAGAGCCCATTTTCATTCTAGGTTTTCAAGGGTTTGGTCTAATTCGTCATGGTTTGCTCAGAATCTCTCCCGCAAAATCGTGTCTCCAGCAAGTAAAAATAGGATTAAACTCTACTATGTAATAACAAAAGTGTGAAACTTCAGAGCTGTTCGGATCTAATCGGACGAAAGGTGCCATAAAGGTTCAACATACCAATAGTCACGAAAGCAGAAAGAGATCACCGTAAGCATGAAGGGTTTCGAAAACAGAAGAGACCAGGGCAAGAACCAAAGAAACAAAACCCACACACCAATTAAATGAAGGAATAAGTGTTTTCATAAGAGAATTGGGTGTTTCGTGTAATGAATCATTGAGGGTACAGGATAAATCCTGAGACTTAAATCGAAATGATGGACATGTTGTTTTCAAACTTCCACTATCAACAGAGTACGAAATGCGATCAGATGCATTTAAATATTATCACCGTGCAAAGGGTGAAGTTACTCATTGTAAGGTTAATATAAGAGGTGTTTAACCAATCAAAACATAGCGACCATAAAAGGATTTACCAAGAATCATTCATGGAACAAACTCATAGCCTAACATCAATCGATTCTCAGTGTATCATTTAAATGTCCGGATTAGACCTTATAACAATGAGCAATTTAAAACAACCATTTTATTGAAATGAGATAATCTTAAACATGTTTTCATTCTTCTTAAACATAATCTTTTAAGTAGAATGTTAATATGTTTAAGCTACCTCCGCTTAAACATATGAACATTGCTACTTAAAAGATTCGATTCTTTGGTATGATCATTAGTTTTCCTAGGGAAATAAGCCTTAAAATCAAATGCAATAAATTCATAAGTTTCAATGCTTCGTTCATGCTTTCAGTCATGAATGAAGAATGAAAACGAGAACTAGGAAAAATAAATTCCTTTTATAGCCAAAGACTCATCTTTCAAGTAGAAATGTTCATATTTTTAAGCGGAGGCAGCTACAAAATTTATGATTCGTTGCTTTAAGAATTGAAAATATTGTGGGGCTGTCAATAATGGCGACTTGCTTGGAGATGCAGTTTTCTTTGTATCACCGATGAGTTCAGGTTAGGATTGTTAGAATGATTGCAGATCAAAGAACAACTGAAGGACATCAAGCATCTCGAAAATCATTACACGGTCCAGCTTCAGATATCTTTCTGTTAAAATGAAATCTCGTGACAAAGTTTTAAAAATGAGAGCCACGATGTTCAAGTCAATGGCTCCAATACTTTTGACAGGGCCACTGCTGCCAATAGGCGTCCATAGCCTCGTTA
>SNQJ01S0107251.1:16756-30955 GCA_010110895.2 Picea sitchensis
AGGGCATTCATAATTTACATACCAGGTTACCATCATATTGAGATCAACAGAGATGTAACCTTTGATGAATATGCAACACTCAAGAAATCAAGGAGATGTCAGCTTGAAGAAGTATATGAATAAGAACCTGTAGCTCCCAGAGTTCCAGAACCAGTGAGGGAAGTCATTGTTTCCCCCGATGATGAGATTCATGAAGATCATGATATGATATAATCTCAAGAACCTCCCAAGATGACGATTTCTCACAAGAGAAAACCAGCTTGGGAAAGGGAACTTATTCAAGATGGAGAGAAGTATGGTGCCCCCGAAGGAACCATGAGACAAGTTAAGAAACCTAAGCCATTCTCCAGTTATATGTCCTTGATGTGTGATATCGTAGAGAAGGAGCCTAATTTATTTGAATAATCCATTCATAAGAAAGAATGGGAAGATGCCATGGCAAAATAATACCAATCCATTATAAATAATGATGTATGGGAAATAGTTCCCAGAATGAAGAGAAAAGATGTGGTATCTTCCAAATGGCTATACAAGATAAAACATGTTGTTGATGGAAGTATTGAGAAATATAAAGCAAGGTTTGTAGCTCGTGGCTTTTATCAAAAGGAAGGAATTGATTATGAAGAGGCGTTTTCTCCTGTATCCATATACACTTCAATCAGAACCATCATAGCCCTTGCAACTAAGATGAAGTGGAAGTTACACCAGATGGATGTGAATTTTTTTTTCTTAAATGGTGTCATTGAAGAGGAAGTGTATATAGAACAACCTCAAGGGTTTGAGGTTGAACATAGAAAGACACATGTTTGCAAGTTGAAGAAGGCTTTGTATGGATTGAAGAAAGCTTGTAGAGATTGGTATGGAAGAATTGACAGTTTCCTGACGAGCTTGGGATTTACCAAGAGTAAAGCTGATTTTAACCTTTACTTCAAGGTTATGAATGATGAGCATGTTATATTCTTGTTGTATGTAGATGAATTATTCTTAACTGGAGAAGAAAATCTCATCACTGATTGTAAGAAGAAGCTTGCTGTAGAATTTGAGATGAAATAACTAGGCCTAATGCACTATTTCTTAGGTCTTGAGGTTTGGCAGAGCCCATAGAATAACTTCCTTAAAAGGGAAGTATGCAATTGAAATATTGAAGAGGTTTGATATGTTGGAGTGTAAATCTATGAATACACCTATGGAAACAAAGTTGAAGCTTTCGGTTGATACTTTGTTAGAATTAATTGATGCTACACTATACAGATAGATCATTGGATTGTTGATGTATTTGACGAATGTAATGTTCCCAATCCAATTTGTTTGCTTGGAACACTAACTGCTCACTGTTGTTATGTTTGCTTATGTGTTTGAAGGTTTACTCATAGATTTGCGCATTAGGGTTACTTGATGTTAATTAAGCAATGGAACAATGGATATGAAGCATATAACATAACAAGACAAGATACAATAAAGAACACAGGTATAGGACCAATAATCTCAGATCTAACATTTATTTATATAGTAGATAGATCCTTGAACAAGAGATCTACAGATCTAGAAGAAAAGCCCAATAATATCAAAGATGGGTTTCCATCCAATACAATAATAAGAAATACAATGATAATAGCCTCCCAAAGGTTGTATGAGAATAAAATAAAAGCCTCCAAAGGCCAACAACTACAAGAGAAGACTGAATATGTGAGATCCTGGTCTAATATACTGCAGAACCCCTCCAACTAGCCGAGTTGCGCACTGCCTTGGATATTGATGAACCCTTAAGTTTTGGCTCTCCTCTTTATATTCTCCAAATGCCTCCAAAATTTCCTGGAATGTAGATCAGGTTAGTAGAATCCCCCTTACCAAGTGCAAGATGAAAGGAGGAGTCATTCCCCTCCAACTGAGGAAACCCTCAATTGGCTTGCGCCCCCCTGGTTGATTGAATCACCTAGATTTTTTTCTCCCCTCTATGAGCCTCCAACTACCACCAAAATCTCCAAAATTATAGATCGGGCCAATACAAACAAGCTGGTGAAATCTCAAGGTGATCTATGAATATTCGGGCCACTAAATAAAATAAACCACTTCTTACAATGCGCCTCTCTCTTCTCCAAGTCGTGCCAAGATCTAGGAAATAAATTGCAGGGATAACCTCCCCCGAAATATACTAGAAATGATGCTAGGGACCATACGAAGAAAACCTAGATGCTCCTTTTCCAAGAATCTCCCTCCTCTCTTTAGATCAAGATAAACTCCTCAATGTGGTGCACCCCCCTAGCTGGAAACCCCTAGGTTGCGCACTAGCTTGTCTTTGCCATTAGATCATACCCCTACAACATTGTAGAATGGTGTGGGAGGATTATTTCACCTCTAAGACCAAGCTTGGATCAAGGAAGGTGGAATCTTTCACAACCGTGTTGATCTCTAGGTTTTTAGACTCAAAACCCTCAAAATTGCTTGTGCTCAAGAGCTCCAATGCAAAATATGATAATAATAAAGAATTCCTTAGAAGTGTGCCCTGCCCTTTCTTTTATAGCTCTAGTCTATTCATATGTTGATTTAATTAACCCCTAGGGTTAACTCTTAACTTAACTCACCTTTTCTTTTCTTTTGTTGAGTTACCCTTTTTCACACAAAGTCCACTCAGTAATATAATGTTATGTTTATGAAGTGTCTTCTGGTTGAATTTATCCCCATGATGCATGAGACTATAGTATAGTGGGGATGGCTAGAATATTGAGTCTCTTCGAACCTCTTCATCAAGAGGTGGGGGACATTACAGTCTTCCCTGCTAGAAATTGTTTTCCCACAAGCAATTCTGAACTTGTCTCTTGGATCAACTGTTCCCTTCTGAAGTGGCATCCTCCATGGGTAGGTTCTTCCACTTGACCAAATATTATCTGATGCTTATTTTCCTCAACTTATTCTCCCTGAATTCAATTATCTCCTCTGGTATTAGTACCAACTATCCTTCTTCATCCATAGGTGGCAATTCCTCAATAGGAGTGATATGCTTTCCAATGGCTCTCTTCAAACACGACACATGGGAGACTTTTTGTATTTTGATTCCTTGTGGTAGATCCAACTCATATTCCACGACACCTACCCTCTTGCTGATTCTATATGGACTGAAAAAATGAGGTTGGAGCTTCTCTGCGCCACATCTCTTAATGGATTCCTGCCTATACGATTGAAGCCTCAAATAAACCAAGTCATCAATCTCAAATGTGCGCTCAACCCTGTACTTGTCTGCATGTACCTTCTGTTGATTATGTTCCCTTTGTAGGTGGCCCTTTAGTTCCCTGAGTATGTCCTAACTCTGCTAAATCTAGTCCTGAACCATGGGAGCCATGTTGTCTCCAAAGGAAGTATCCACAAATGAGAGGGGGTCATAGTTGTATAAGGCCCTAAATGGTGGCATACCAATGGACATATGAAGGGTGGCATTGTAGCAGTATTCCCCCAAGTGAAGCCATTTAACCCATGCCTTTTGCTGTCTTGCCACATAATTCCTGAGGTAGCCTTCAACCCATTTGTTGACTATCTCTGTTTGGCCATCCGTCTGAGGGTGATAAATGGTACTAGGTGTTAGGGCCGTACCCACAAACCTGAAGAGCTCCTACCAAAATGTGCTCATAAACTTGTTGTCCCCCTATCACTCACTATGGTTTTTGGCAAACCATGCAATCTGAAAACCTCCCAGAAGAACAAGTCTTCAACCTGTGTTGCACTGTAGTCTGTGGCAATGGAAAAAAAGTACGCAAACTTAGTCAACCTGTCCACTACCACGAAAATGCAATCTTTTCCCTAAGCCTTGGGAAACCTTGTGATGAAATCCATAGATATGCTTTCCCATTTGTGCTCCAGAATGGGAAGTGGTTGTAGTAATCCTGATGGGTGAGTGTGTTCATCCTTGTTGGCCTRATAAGTGTTGCACTCCTTGATGTGGCACATCACATCTTCTTTCAAACCCTTCCAAGAAAACCTCTCCCGAACCTACYTGTATGTCTTGATGAACCCTTGATGCCCTGCTACTGGTGAATCATGGCATGYTTGTAGCACCTTGGACTTAAAGGTTGATTCGAGAACCAAGAAAATTCGGCCCTTGTAGTATATGAKATYATCCATGATTATGAATTTGTCATCTTGTACCTGTCCATCCATCACTTCGCATGCAATTTTTTTTTTGAATATTCCACCAAAAGGTGGGCCTTCCAATCCATTTAGATATCGGACATGGAATAAAATGATGGTCTTMTGGATAAGGSATTTTCTACCACATTATTCTTTTCTTTGAAAAATTCTATGTCAAAGTCATAAGAATGGGTTTTTCTCACCCAATTTTGTTACCTCTCATTCAAGTCCTTCTGATCTAGGAAGTACTTGAGGCTATTGTGATCTGTCCTCATGATGAATTTTTCCCCAACCAAATACTGCCTGAACTTAGCCAATGCATGCATGCTGACTAGCATTTATTTGTCATATATGGTGTAGAGGAGATCAAGACCTCTCAATTTTTGGCTTTCATAGACAATAGGATGCATATTCTGCATACGCATTGCCCCAATGCCTTCCCCTGAGGAATCACACTCCACTGTGAAAAGTTGTGTGAAACATGGTAGGGCCAATACTGGGCATGTACTCATCACTTTCTTCATTTTTTCAAAGGTTGAATGTGCTTTTGGGCTCCACTGTAATGCCCCTTTCTTGGTCAAATTGGTCAGAGGTGCACAAAGTTGAGAGAAACCTTTGACAAATCTCCTGTAATAGCAATAGATGCCCAAAAACCCCTTCAACTTTGTGAGTGTCCTAGGTGTGGGCCAGTCAAGTATAGCTTGTATTTTTTCTTGGTGAACCTATACCCCCTTCACTCCAATGATGTGTCCTAGATAAAGGACCTCTGTCATTCCAAATTCACATTTGGATTTTTTAGAATATAAGGATTTCTCTTCCATGATAGCCAAAATCTGCTCCACATGTTGAAGGTGCTCCTCCCAAGTTTTGATATAGATAAATAAATCATCAAAGAAGACCAATAGGAACTTCCTCAGTTGTTTTTTGAACAAATTATTCATGAAATATTGGAAGGTGGCTGGCGCATTAGTCAGCCCAAAAGGCATGACCAAAAACTCATGGTGTCCATAGTGACACCGAAAAGCAGTCTTGGAGATATCTTGCTCCCTCATTTTCATCTGATGATAGTCAGAGCACAAGTCAATCTTTGTGAAGTACACCGCCCCATGGAGCTCATCCAATAGCTGATAAATCCTTGGGATGGGGTATCTATTTTTGATTGTTTTCTTATTTAGATCCCTTTATTCAATACACATGCACATTGTCCCATCTTTCTTTTTCACCAATACTATTGAAGATGCAAAGGGACTGGAACTTGGCCTAATGTGGCCCATGTCTAACAATTCTTTAATGACATTTTCAATTTCATATTTATATTTCTTGGGGTGCCTGTAGGGAGTGGTGATTAAAGGTTTCACACCCTCCTCCAACTCTATGATGTGATCAAACCCCCTATCCGGTGGTGCCCCTGGTGGTATAAGCTCAAAGAACTTTTTGTGCCTGTCAATGATTTTCTGGATCTCTGGTGAGTAGTGAGTTTCCCCCTTCTTGTCTACCCTGACTGATATTCTACACTATTCTACATAAACAATGTCTTCCCTCCTGAAGATGGCCTCCATGCATTTTTCTGTCACCACTCTTAGTGTGTTTCCTGTCATACCCTCGAGAACCACCTTTTTCCTATTTTCTTCTGTGAAGGACATTTCCATGGTTTAGTAATTTGTGGTGATTGGCCCCAATGTACTAAGCCACTGTACTCCAAGGATGATGTTGGTGTATGGAAGGTCCATAACATAGAAATCCTGTGCCAAATCGTGTCTTCCCAATGTAAGTTTCATTCCCAGAATGTATCTGTCACAAGGCATGGTGCGCCCCCCTGCTACCTCCACACGAAAATCCCTCAAACTCAACTGTCAGTATGTGTCTTCTTTGCAGTAGAGATGAATCAATGAAGTTGTGTGAGGCACCCCCATCAATGATAATTGAGAACTTATGCCCTTGTAGCACCCCTCTCATCCCGAAAGTGTTGAATTTAGGTACCCCATTGATGGATTCAAGTGTTACCTTTTCATCTGTTGTAAGGCTGTGACTTTCATCCTCCTCTTCTGCCTATCATGTGGCCTCTACCTCTATGTTTTGTAGATGGACGAAATATTCCTCCTCATCATCATATGAGATCACCTCAATGTAGTGGGATTTTCCCTTACTCATGCATTTGTGTGTTGGATCCCATGGTTCTTTGCAGGTGAAGCACAACTGCTTCCTCCTCAATTCCCTCCCAGTGGGCTCATCCATCCTACCCCTTCCGCGGTCAAACCCCCTTGGATCTCTCCCTCCTTGGTTCATAAGAGATCTTTGGTCTCTACCCCCTTGGTTTAGAGGAGGTATAGGGGTGAATCTCTCCTTTTTTGTTGACCCTAAGTCCATGGTATTCCAAATTGCATCATGCAAGTTGGTAGGCTTAAAATCCTTGACCCAACCCCTCAAGGGATCCATAAACCCTTCTGTGAAGAGCATCATAAGTCTCGATTGAGACACATCCTGTACCATAAATTCTATCCTCTGAAACTCTTCTATGTAAACCTCTAATGATCCTTTCTGTTTGAGCTGTATGAGTTCCCTAAAAGGTAACTCTGGGTCCCCCTAGTCAAACCTATCAATATGCCTCTGTGTAAACTCTGTATAGGATGTGATCTGATTGTGACCAAGTGTGGTCAAGCCATGGTACCAACAATCATGAGCCTTTCCCTCCAAGTACATGGTGGAAAACTTGATGGCATCCATCTCCCTCATGGGGTTAAGCTGTAGGTAGGTATCAAGTTTCTGCAGCCATGCTTGTGCAGTCACCTTAGAAGATCCATCAAAATAAGGAATCTCCATCTTGCCTGCCCTGTGTTCCAATTCATAGTTGGGCCTTTGATATTGTTTAGGATTACCCTGAAACTTGATTCCACAATATTGATCCAGCGTGACTTTCCTCTAGAACCCCGCACTCAAGGAATGGTACTCCCTATCATACTGCTCAAAATTATCCTCAACCCCATCCTCATAGTTGCATTGTGGATGATTATCTAGGAATGTAGGTAGATAGGGTCTAGGGGTGGTCCTACTGTGTGTTGGCTCCTGAGGTGCTCCTCCTCCATAACTCTGTCCCTCAGTGTGATAATGAGGGCTATGCTTGTGGATCTCTCCATCCTTGGACTGAGATGTGATGAGATATGTTAAGGGTACGTTGGACTTTGGTCTCTGCTCCAATGGAGATCAATACTTCAGACTGATTGGTTATACCGATTTAGATTGGGCTAGAAGTGGTTCTGATAGAAAGAGCACTTTAGGATGTTGTTTCAGTGTGGGGATAACCATTACTTCATGGAAGAGTAGGAAGCAATCTAGTATTTCTCTTAGCACATAAGAAGCATAATACATTATTGCATGTTCCACTAGTTGTGAAGCCATATGGCTTCAGAAGTTGTTGACAGGTCTATTTGATATGGAGATGGAAGTGACCATGATTCTATGTGATAACCAGAGCTGCATAAAGATGGCAGAGAACCTTGTGTTCCATGACAAGTCAAAACACATAGAAATACGATATCACTACATCTGTGATATGGTGTAGAGAGGAGCCATAAAGCTCCAATATTTTAGCACAAATAAGCAAGTTGCATATGTGTTTACCAAGCCTATGTCTCATGTAAAGTTTGAGCACTTTAAAGACAAGCTTGGTATAGTCCAAAAGGACCTCCCTCGAAAGGGGGAGTGATGTTGATGATACTATGGTATCATGACCAACATTGGGTAGCTCAGTTAGGATTTTATATCCTAAGGGACTGATCATCCCTAGACATATCTCGAAGGTCTGGTAAGGATGGTATGTCAGAGTACTTGTGCATGTCTATGCTAGCTGTGGTCAGTAGTGGTAGCTCCGTTAGGATTTTTATAATCCTAGGGAATCTTATGATTCTTGGGCAGATCCCAAAGGTTCGGTAAGGACGGTCTGTCAGAGTACCATGTGGTAGCTCTGTTAGTATTTTATATCCTAGGCAATCTTATAATTCCTGGGCAACTCCTTAGGGACTGTTAGAGTTGTAACACCTGCCTCATTTTGTTTCCCCATGATGATGATGATGTTGTTCCTCCAGCCTTCATGCTGTGATGATGTTGTTGCTCCAACCTTTGTGTTGTGATGATGATGTTGTTGTTGTTGATGTTACTGATGATGATGATGTATTAGTGTTATACTAATTTGTGTTGATGCAAATGATGATGATTCCATTCCATATCCTTGTTGTGGATGATGATATTGATGATGAAAAAATTTCTGATGATTTATAGATATGCCAGTCAATGTTCTAGATGTTGTTGATGTTGCTTCCCTCTCTCTCTCCTAATGATGTTGTCGAATACCCTTCTTATTAAGGGAGAGTGTTGAAATATTGTAACTGCAAAGAGTATTCTATTTATTATTGAGTCATTATTAATTAGTGTTGATGATTGCAACGTCGGGTGATATTCTCTAGGACACGTTCTTCTCTGTGACTGAGTTGAGTCGACCTATGAGAGATCCCATTGTTGGGCATGCCCATGTGATGGGGCATCGTTCTCCTTTGTGTGAGAGTTGAGTTGTCCCCCAGTGTTGGGTGTTCCCATGTGATGGATGTATCTTTCTCCTTTGTGTGAGAGTTGAGTTGATGTGGTACTCCAGATGATTCTCATGTGGACTCAGTTGAGATAGAGATCTGTTGAGTATGACATCCCTGTGGCTAAGAACAGGTGGACGTCTCCCTAGTGGTTGAACACTAGTGGACCTGTGGATCCATTGCTATATTGTCTAAGTGTAATATTTACCTGTAACCCTAATTGTGTTGTAAAGGGTACAAGTCGGCCCCACCATGTAAAGATAATTAATATTGTGTAATTATTAATTATATTAATTATATTATTAAGTAGTACAGGTCAACCTTATTGTGCCAATAAACACACCTTTTTTGTGCCAATTATTGTATAAATAAAGGTGGATCCCCATTGTGGATCACACTCATTATTGTGTCATCTCACGATTTCAGAGGTTGGGGTCTGAAATTATGAGAACTACAACTCACACTTTTCTAAGAGCTATTTTTCTCAGTCATAGCAACACCCTTTTGTGTGCTAGGTTTGGTGGTGGTTGGGGGATATTCTCTTGAGAATATAACAAAGGATTGTTGGGTTTTCTTCCCTTGTGTAGAAGGGTTTCCCAAGATATTACTTGTGTTCTTGTGAATGGTTATTCTTCTTGTTATCTTGGTTTACTTCAACTAGTTATTGTTGTTTCAGTCAGTGTGTATGGTTCAAGTAATGATAAAATGAAATTAAACCTCATGCTTGAGTCAAACTTTAACATGGTTTCAGAGCAGGTCCTGAAGATGACCGTTGCACAGTCATGAAGGAAGGTCATGGGAGATTGAGCTACTAATAATCCCACCCCCAATATAAGGGAAGGGTCAAACCCTCTCTCTGAAATTTTTGTGGTAAAATTTAGAGCTGGACGCAAGCCTATTAGCCTA
Organism: Picea sitchensis; assembly: GCA_010110895.2. Taxonomy (NCBI): domain Eukaryota; kingdom Viridiplantae; phylum Streptophyta; class Pinopsida; order Pinales; family Pinaceae; genus Picea; species Picea sitchensis. Next base: position 26,362 of record SNQJ01S0107251.1, read on the forward strand.
GGACGAGCCCTGGTTAAAGCAGACCATAGTATGGAGATACCTCTCTAAGGATTCCATATAAGACATTAACAACATACCTATAACAATTGAAAACAAGTAGAGGAGGGTCGACTGTCCAAGGATAGGGTGGCTGAAGGCTTGGGGAGCAAGCCCAGCCGCAGGCCTGGTTGAAGTTGTCGTAGCTAAAAGAAGACCAAAACCTCAGACCTAAAACTGAACCCTAGACAAAATTGCAGATCTATTTTTGTGTGCAGATCTAAGGAGGATAAGGACAAGTATCAGGCCTGTGTTAAGTGCAAATTTAAGTGTGCAGAACTGAAGAGTAAAAGGGTGAATTTGTGACAGTATTCTATGGTATTTTTCTAAAGTATATTTCAGAAAACTTACATCAGATCTGAGGAATTTAAAGGGTTGTCCTTCTGAGCAAAATATGAGGTGCAAACCTGGCCAAAATTCTTAAGGCTGAGAGGCCAAATCTCTGAAGTATCCCTAAAGCGAGTCTGTGAAACAATTAAGATTCCTTCAGGTCTATATCTTATGCATTCAACCTAAATTACAAACCTGTTTTGAAGACCATAATTTTGATCTGGTTAGGCCAAGTTTGAGCATGTTCCTAGGCCAAGTTCCTGAGACAATATGGCCAAAGTTTCTTATGCAGAATGATGACAAATTAAGGCCAATCTGAGGCCGTTCTATGGACAGAACTAAGGTAGAACCAAAGATGAGTTTCTAACAGAACTTTGGATCTAATATTAGCCATGTTGGAAGACCTGAGGTTATTCTGAAGCAATTGTCTGAGGCATATCCAAGCCACCTGTCCAGAACAAGTTCCAGGTGTGTTTGGCACATAGATTCGGGTCTTGTTTGAGATCTTTTGAGAAGAAGTTTTCATATCTATGTTAGGAGTTTTTTTGGTCAAGGATTGTTTGAGGAAGACCTCTCTGATCTTAGGATGTAAAATTCTAGTTGTGTGACTGAGTTGGATGTTGCCATCATATCAAAATATGTCAAGGGCCTTCTGTACCTATTTGTTGAAGGGAGAGGCCAAAATTATTGCACATACCAATCTGTCAATTCATTGGAAATTTTATAAAAACAATATGTTGGTATTTCATCTAGTGATAACCTATACTCCAGAGCACTTAGCATATAACTGGGTTCTATTCCACTTTGCCAATGGGTGTGATCCAAAGTGAGATGTGAAGATATGAGGCCAGGTGATAATTCCTGGTGAGCTATGAAGATGATGTGATAGATGACACATTTGCAAAATGATCAAATATGAAGTATTGTCCAAATAATGAAAGCTTGAAGACAGTTGATGTGAGAGGTACGTTGCAGACATAGATGATTTTAGGGGCTAAATTTCACAAATGGGCTAGTTTCCCATGGTTTTTCCCAAAAAAAGATTCACCAATTTCCATTTTTTCTAAAAATGATTCACCCAAATTCCATAGAATAAAATTGTTTTACCTTACAAATCGCCAAAATTTTATAGAAACTATATAAAATCCTTAGAAATTTGAATATTTTTACAAAACTATCACCAAACATTTTACATTTTGCATATTAAGGACTAGTAATATTAGCCCACGTTTCTACATTTTAATATAAATTTTCATCCTTAAAATCATCCCGGGAACTTGCAGATTTCAAGAATGATCCTTGATGTGACTTTTGAGTGTGTGCTATATGTGCACATTATTAAAGGAGACTAGACTTGCAAAGAAAGAAACATTATCCACCTCAAGAGAAGTCAAGGAATGCAAGCAAGAACGACAAGGAGTTCTTCTTTATCTCAGATTTATCAGGAGGACCAAATGCAAGATTGAACATGATTGCAGACTAAGGTAAGTCTTGTACTGCATTCCTTATTTAATTTCATTACTCCGTAGTTGCTTGCATTTTGATAATGAAGGGTATTATCCCTGGTGTGGGAGCCCTCATAACTTGGACCATTATCCCTGGTACGTGAGTCCACTTTTTCTTGGTTGGTTTTTATCCTAGTACATGAGGCCATTTTGGTTGTTATCCCTATGGTAGGCCATCTTGGTTATTATCCTAGTACAAGAGGCTAGATTTTCTTATTTAATTATTGGAGGACCATGATCCCTAGTACGGGAGTCCAAATTTTCTTAGTTGGTTATTATGCTAGTACAGGAGGCCATTTTGATTGTTATCCCCATGGGAGGTCATCTTGGTTATTATCCTAGTACGAGAGACCAACAAAGTTCCGTAGAAGCAGTAGAGGACATGAGAAGACATAGGATGTCTCCAGGTTAACAACACCAGAAAAGGAAGATGTTTATCCTTCTAACTTCAGAGGGAGTCACTTGACTCAAAGGGAGTCAAACATCGAGAAGAAGGAAGAGGCAATACCTTCTCCCCCTTCAACAGTTCAAAGGGAGACAATTACTGATCCAATTGATCCTGTATCTCCAATTGATGTTCCCAGAGACATTGCAGTAGGACATAAAAGGCTTGCCTGGGCTCGACAAAATCCGCAGGAGGCAGAGGAACATGCAGCTCCTTCAGTCACATTTCGAGAGAGCAAGAGACCACAAAGATTTTCGAGCTATATTTTAGCTATGAGCCACATCATTGATACTGAGGCTCCCTGTCATGGAGAAGCAACAGGTCAGCAGGTATGGAAAGATGACATGACATAAGAGTATTAGTCCATCATGAAGAATGATGTGTGAGATATTGTTCTAAGACCAGAAGGAAAGTCTGTAGTGACTTCCAAGTGAATCTATAAGATCAAGCATGCAACTGATGGACGTGTCGAGAAGTACAAATAAATATTTGTGGTTAGAGGATTCTCACAAGTGGAGGGAATTGATTACGAGGAGACATTTTCTCATGTAGCCCGATATACTTCCATCCGTACTATCATTGCACTAGCTGCATCCATGGGTAGAAAACTACATCAGATGGATGTAAAGACAACCTTTCTCAATGGTGAGATTGAGGAAGAAGTTTACATCGAGCAACTAGATGGATTCGTGATACATGAGCATAAATCTCATGTGTGCAGGTTAAATAAATCCCTATATGGACTAAAGTAGGCACCTCATGCTTGGTACGAGTAGATGGATGGATTCTTGATGGGTTTGGGCTTCAACAAGAGTGTTGTTGATCCAAACCTATATTACTAATAGCACTCTGTAAATTTTGTCCGGTTGATAGAAAAATGATAGAGGTAATTGTTTCAACCAACTTTACAGCTGGGCACTAGCCTGTTCAACTCAGAGAGGGATCTCTCGTGTCACTTGATATTTCTTTAGAAATTAGTGGCTAGATTGGGTTTGTTTTGGGTTTTTTTATAAAGTTTGATGGAAAATAAGGGGAAGGACTCTTAGGGCTATGGAGTCGAAATTATGAATGTGAATGAAAATAATGACTGGCCGATAGAACTCTCCAGAGGATAAAGGCTAAATGAGGAAATGAATCTAAGCTGTTTAAATATATTTAAGCAGTGTATAAGAAGAAGGAGAAAAAAAATAACTGCATCGAAGCATTACCAAAATGAATTCTGAATTAGTTAAGAGGAAATTTACACACTTTAAATTGCTTAAGCCAAAAGCATCACAAGATGAATTCTGAGCTTTTAACTATCCAATTTAAACAGAAGACAGTGCAAATGGAATTAAAGAAAATAGGAAATACATACAATGAGAGAAGACAAAACTCATATCACCACCATTAGAAACTTTTCATAGAGACTTCAAAAGCTTCTGCATATGTATTCAATTCAGCTTCAGAAAATTAAAATGCAGTTCAAAACAACTAAGAAGGTGCCCTTGCACTTCTGCCAACGTTAATTCATTTAGAACTTCTAGTATTTATACAGTTCCAGTTTCCTTCTAGTTAGGAATTGATTACAATAGTTGAAATGAAACGTTTCAGATTCTAAAACTGACTATAATAATTACAAGCTAACAGTTTCGGTAGGCGAACCGGTTTACAATGATTGAACAAAAACGTTTCATAAACTAGAGGCTGATTTCTCTGACTTCTCGACTTTTGTCTTCGCCATCTGTCTCTCTTTGACCTTCTTTCAAACTTGCCGATATGGTGACACTTGGAGGCTATTTGTTGGTTCATGGAAATTTTCATTTTGTCTTGCCTAGCCGCATGATCTCTTTCCATTGTAAGTCAGAAGGGGTATCATAATCCATCATTTCCTTTATCAGGATCTCCAGGTTGATGCAAGTGGCATAAGTTATAGTTGGTAGCCCGACCTTTACAGTCTTGAACTGGTTTAAGATCTCAAAATCTGTGGCCAAATATTCCACCAGATTTGTTCCTTTCAAGTTTTCTTCCAGGCCTTTGAACTTGGAATGATCCATCCTGCACTAGGTGAGAAGAGAGTCGTATTGTTCTTGATCATAATATTTCCCTTTGCCATCCCAAAATGGTGGGAGGCCTTTGATGAACAATTGCTCAAACAGATCCTTGAACTCCTGTATACTCTTCTCCATCTGCATGGATTGGGATTGAACTGACTTGAGAAGATTATGCTTAACAATCATGCTCCTGGACCAAATGATCAATGTAGCTCTATCCTTGACCCCAATGGTATGAAGTTCAG
>SNQJ01S0107253.1:5022-34711 GCA_010110895.2 Picea sitchensis
TATTTGTCTTCCTCTCTCTCCCTCCCACACTCTCACACACACACTTTCTATATTCCCTCTATGTATTCCTTTCTCTCTCTCACACTCTCTTTATTCCCCTCTCTACACCCCCCTCCCTACATCGCAAGGAAATAAATGGCCTTAACATAGACATGTCAAGACCTAGACCTAGACATAGAAAGACCTATACATGGAAATACCTAGACCATGACCTAGACCTATACAATGACCATAACATAGACCATGAAATAGACCTAGATCTAGACCTAGACCATAACCTACACCATGACATAGAGTTAGAGATAAACTTAGACCATGACCTAGACCCATACAATGAAAATGACCTAGATCTTGATGTAGAACATGACCAAGAACCCCCTAGCTCCATATAATCCTAGGCATAACCTATACTCAACCCTTAACACCCTCCACACTCGATCCCTGAGTGAACTATGCATATACCTCTTGTTAAAAGCCCCACAACCCTTGCACCCACATCACCCACATATTGGTTTTCTAACCATTTCTTTATGATTCAAAACACTTTCAATACTAATCCCTTAGGTCCTAGTTGTCCCCATACCCCTATACATATTTATTCATAAATATTTTGGTCTATAATAAATGTTATATCCATTGAATTAAGAGCGCGCACACACTCTTGTGACTTAAAATACTTGTAATTGTCTCTCATCTATGCCCAACAATAACGTGTGTGTATTCCTAGAACGAGAATGCGCTTTAGTGCACATGTGTTCTAGGAACACGCACACTTTCCTGCTCGAAATTTTTTTGTGCAAAGCACACTCAACTACCTCGTCTATCTCAGTCACGATAAAGTAATCTCGACATATTCAAACAAAAATAATGCACACTAACAAGTTTTTCTCATTTTAGTCTTGTTGTTTAATTCATAGACAATTGTGTGCTATTGCAAGACCATTGTGGGAAGATTTGGAAGACAAATTTTTCCAATTGAAATTTTTGTTTGTATATTCTTGGAATTGGAAGACAAAATTTGTCCAATTGGAATTGTTAGTTGTGTATTATTGTGTAATAACAAGATAAATTTGTCCAATTAAAATTATTAGTTTTGTAATACCAAGAAAAATTTATCCAATTGGAATTGGAATTGTTAGTTGTCTTCTTGTGTAATACCAAAACAAATTTGTCCAATTTTAATTGGAATTATCAATTGTGTCTTCTTTTGTAATATGAAGAAAAATTTGTCCACTTGGAATTGGAATTGTTAGTTGTGCCTTCTTGTGTAATACCAAGACAAATTTGTGGTGGGGTTCTTGGAAGTCAATTTTTCTCTTTAAACATGGGGAACCGACAGATTCGAGAAATAAATTCCTCTAGAAAAGAGAAATTGATTGGAAAGGTAGAAAAAGAAAGAGAAAATGAAAAGTTACGTATCTCAAAGCATAGGATTTCATAAGAGGGAAATCCAATTTCTAGAATAATAGATGTAATTGTTGTTTCTCCTCCATCACCACAAGCAAAGTGCATGATTTCAGTCGAGAAAAATCCATCGAGTATCTCATCAAGAAAAAATGTTGTGGATGACCATATGATAGAGGATTTGCTTGGAGCTGATGATACAATGGATAAAATTAGAGAGGCAATTGGTGTACAACATTGTGGTGAAGAAGTTATTGTGGTGCAACCTATTGTTGGATAGTCAAACATTACAGAAAATAATAAATCCCATGTCCACTCTCCTCCCATATTTGATTCGACAGTGATTGAAGGGGAAAGAGTGCCAGAATAGGGGTTCATCGTCCCTACCTATATTGAGAACTATGCGGAGAAGAAATACTAAACGCATTCAGGTTTATGCCTTTCCTTTCCATTCCATGCCATTCCATGCCATGCCATGCCTTGCCTTGCCTTTCCATGCCATGCCATGCTGTTACGAGGAAAATCTCTCTATGGCTAGGGTGAACCACAACAGAGAGGTGTGACTATAGAAATCGACTCAATTCCAGCATATGCTATATAAAATAATGTGAAAAAGAGATAATAAAGAGGCCTACCTCGTCCAAACGTATGAAGTCCACCGTTGAGCACTTCGACCCAAAGCTTTATAGCTGCCACAAGTTCTCAACAAACAAGCAGAGCAAGCATATAGTGATAATATGAAAGGTTAGCACATTAGATAGCATAATCCATTAATATACAAAAAAAACATGCCCATGGATCATAATACATATATTTGCAAGATATCAATTGGACGGGAAAAGAGTATTTCTATTAATAAATGATCAGCAGAAGTGAAAACATTACAGACTCCCGTGTCGGCACGGTTCGAAACCAAGAAACCGAGTTCCTTCCAATTGGGCCTCCACCACTTCAATCCTCCACCAAAGGCAAGCTCATATAAGGGTGACAAAGAGGTTCTCCATCAATAAGGGAAGAGCTTGGGGTTTGAACACTGTGTTCAAAATTAAAGGACAAAAGGATGCAGACTCAATAATGAAGTAATAATTTCTCCAGAGTAACTTTGCTCTCAAAGTTGAATTCTCTCTTCTTTTCTATAACTTGGAATTGGCTTCTTTATAGCCTTCAAAATGCAACTGAAGGATCGTGTTGGAATGTTTCCATTATATGGAAGGCCAAGGATCAAATATATCCTTTTGTGACATGGAAACCTGACATTTAATTTTGATCTTCTGGCACAAATCACGATGTACGTCGGCTGTAGTGGAGAAACCATCATATACACTTGTTTTATAGCTTGCAAGGTGCATACAAGTGGAAAAATATTTATTTTTGTCTCTGGATTCATCAATCAAGGAAAGTAAGTCTACATAGGGAAATGGAGTAAGGCCCTCTCTGTAAGATTGCATAGGGTAAGGAAAATCTTGATCTAATAGATGCCCCCTAATGTGAGGCTAGAGGAGTATCTGTGATGGACTAAATATATTATAAATAACCCAGAAGTGGAGTGGTATATAACTAGCTAGATGAACTCAAATGATCATTACATTTTACACTGACTTTGCATACATGGCTGCCAAAAATACACTGCAGATCCATGTGAAAAATATAACAAAGAAATGTTTGTGGCCATGAATAGGGAAATACAAATGTGGTTATATGCCTATAGCTGTCATAGTAATGAATAAGGCCCAATAGAAACAATCTCAAAACCAGTCTGAAGATATCTGTATACCATGGAGTACAATCTGATCTCCCATGATCACTGAAGTCATATAGGTATTGGTCCAATGAAAAGGAAGCAACAACTCTGGAAAGTTGTGGCCACATAGTGATGTCTTCAAGTCTTCTACACAATCCACCAAAGGTGCAAGTCTACATTACATGAATAAAGGAGTTGAGGTCGAACATAATGAGACATCGTTTGATTATTGGTCATTGATGTATACCGTTAACAAATGCAAGAAAACCTACCGATAATGAAAGTAGGTATCAAGGCACCAAGTACATTCTTACAAGTGTGAATAGAAGAGTCAATGTCGAACACCTGAAGAATCCATCGATCAGGAGACATTGATGTATTCCCAACTGTCGATGGAGAGAGAGCCTGCCACTAATGACTGCAAGCCTCAAGGTACTCATAAGACTCTAGGTCTCATTTCCAGATAATGGGCTGATGTCAATGGAAAGAGACCTGCTAAAAGGAGAGCATTAAGGAATCTCTCATCAGTCAGCATGAGGTACAAAGCAGGAGCTTCATGATTTGGTGGGAATCAGACGAAGAACAAGTTCATGAACCAACGAACCTGTGCGTCTTTCACGTGTGCCAAGTGCAAGTAGTACATGAAAAGGCCCCTCTAAATAACAACCAATGATGAAAATTGTTGAAAAAGGAGAGTAAACCATTAATAAGGCTAATGGAATCCAATACACTACATGAATCCCAATGTGTGAATAGATTTATTGTCGTCGAACACAAGGGAAACCACCTAGTCAACGATCGATGATGAAATGTTGACTATTGGGTTCAAGGTTACCTAGAAATGATGAAAGTAGGGCTAGGGTGCATGATAGGACTAAAGGATCACGTGATTCTGAGACAAACTAAGGGTATGGACGACATGCAAAGTCAAGAGTTATGAGAAGTGGCCAACACAAGTTGATAGACTTCCTTTGAACAAGAGCATGAGACATATGGTGGACTCTGGTAGCATAGACCCAATGATAAAATCATGAGATGTAGGAGGCATCAATGAAGTTCTTTGTAGGAACTAGAAGAGTAACCAGTCAATAGAGAAGACTCTATAATGAGCTCAACTTCCTAAGGCCATGCTAAACCAAAAATTATGATGAATGGACTCAAATAACTTTGTGCTATGTTCAAGGGTGACACGACTGCTTCCAAATATAATATAGTACTCCCTTCCCTCCCATCTTTTTTTGTTTTTTCATAACAAATGAATGCTATGATACAGAGAAGGAAATGAGTGTCGCAAGTAAGAAAAACTAGTTCCAGCAGTGGAACGTACCTATGCTCAATGCAAGGAAGTGCATGCGGGAGATGGACACTCAGGGGATGTTCCCTCCTAGGTATAGGGTGTCAAATTATGAAGGATATAAACAAGGATCTGCTTGGCTAAGGATGCAAAAATGATGAGGCAAACAATTTATAACTCGAAGAGAGAACTGGCTATAGGCTCAATACTACAAGCAGGGGCATGAGATGCAATCATAACTTAATGCCAAAAAATGTCCTTTTTTATGTCTCTTAGTCTACATGGTGTGAAAAAGGGATAAACTTGTGCCAAGTAGACGTGTTTTCAAATCCAATTTACGAGTGTGAAAACGACAAGTTCACTCGGTGATCTTTTCTATTTTTTGTAATGACTCGGAAAAGAGCTTAACTAAGACTCATGATATTTCAAATCCAATTTAACGAGTGTGAAAGGGACAAATCACTCGACAATATTTTCTCTTTTTAAAGACGAGATGGAAAAGAGCTTAAATTAAACTCGTTTGGGAGTCCTCTGGTAATAAAGAAGCATGGTTATGAGTGAAAAATGAGGCTCAACATCAAGTCATGTATTAGTAATGAGGGACTCCCGGTCCAAAGGAAAAAATCTCTGCATGGGCACCAAGTGAAGTAGGGCATATAACTAGGGCACCCATGTTCAGTAAGTATCTACCACTTGATAATGACATGACTTTATAGCAGATGGAAGGTTCTATGTCACAACAAATGGGTTCGTACCTAGGGTATAAAGAGTGAAAGTTATAGGATGATGTGAAAATGCATAATGGAATGGATACCTATCCTATATGTCGGGTAATGAACATACCTACCTAAGGTGACGAATGATCGACAAAGTACTGAAATCTGCAGGAATCCCAGGTTAAAACTGCAAAATCCAACTCGATCCACTTTTGTATTAATCCATTAGGTGCAAAAATGGTTTAAACTATAGAAAGTGGGTAAAAATGATTTATAAATAGTAATAAAATAAAAAATTACTATACCATTTTGATTTTTTACCCAACTAGTGCAAATTGGAGCAAAATTCCTCCAAGATTCAAACAACGATTGTAGGAGCATCCGACAACGAAATCACAAGCCGTTTGGATCAGGTAATTATTGATCTCTTCCTCTTCAATTTCAATGGATTACATTTTTGAATTAGATCTTAAATTTTTAGTTATTTAAAGCGCAAAGTATAGATGTCGGTGTATGTGGGTTGTCCATGATTAGGTCGCGTATACAATGAGGTATATACTCATGTATTAACTACAGGGGGGCATATATTGATCCCTACACATGACTATGTGCAAAGAAATCCACGTATAGGCACACAAATGACCAAAATGAAGGGTTCTAACTCAAAATTGTGTTTGTTTTTTACAGTATGGTGCTTGAATGGCGAGAAAGGGAAAATGAGGAAGTTAATGTCACTGTAGATCGAGATCTGGGGGCCCAAATGGCCTTAAAGCGATGTGGTTTGTATAAGTTTTGGGTGCTCAAAAGGGATGAGAACATGTGAGGTTGTTGGAGATGTTGGTGGGTTACTGGGACCCTGATAGTGAGAGCTTCAATCTCGATGGGAAACCATTGAGAATTGAAGTGGAGGACATTTACTTTCTGACTGGTCTATCATGTCGGGAGGAGGTTGTGAACCTCAAATCACGAGGAGAAGGTAGAGGGATGAAGATAGAAGAATATATCGATGCCCACTGTGTAGCTAGGAATCCTAAGGTAGGGAGTCAAGTCCCTATCCAAGCAATAAACAACCTCAGTCTGAAGATCATTATCCTAGTTTTGACCAGGATCACAGGTTCAGCCTCGTTGCACCAAGCATTGAGATCTCCCATGTTCTATGAAGTGCAGTGTGAGAGACCCACAGTGTACGACCGATGTACCTCACTACTAGCCAATATGAAGAGCCAGTTGATGGAGTGTAAATAGGGGGTAAAAGTAATTTTGGGTTTGCCTCCATCTTGTGCAGTTTCATTTTCGAGCGGGTTCCAGGTTTGGGACCTTGTTACACATTATTTTGGTCATTCTAATGATGACATCATAGACATGTGTTCAGGCTCCCAACATGGATTTTTCCTGAGAAGAGTAGCCTCTTTCCTACCTTACAAAGATGCCTTTTAGAAAGGGTCTGTAGGCTGCCCATACTACACAGTGCGAAAAACCATCATTTACGTACGCTGCCCTATAGCTGGACCGTGGGATTTTCATAGGCTGCTATATAAGCAGGGTGCGACGGAGTTCCAAAGCTAAAAGAGGAAAGAGGTTTCACAAATTTTCTAGAAGGGGAATCTTCTAGAATGTGAGGTGACGTCCGTATGGTTGCAATCCTACTAGTTTCTCTGATTTGGTGGGATCATCCTCATCCTTTTAACCAACTCACCTTATCCTATATAATCATGGGCTTCTCATGGAAAAGGTTAAGCACAATTGAGCAAGATCAAGCAGAGAATTGACGAGAGAATAGACTGAAGATTGTGTGAAGAATCCTATTCTTAGTGATGCTTGAGGCCTCCATTTGTCCATCAAGCTTTTGTGGATCATCTTCATGCGAATTTCAGAGCAAGTATATGTGTGTGTTGGGACGAAGGACCACTAAAAGGAAACTTACGACATCAAGGCAATTCGGTTGTATCTTCCACTTTTCATTAATATAATACAGTGACACATCTCTTTCCCATAAAATGATTAATATTTTATTACATGATTCCTTGATCACGTGTTTAGGTTGTCAGTGAGTTCTACTATTATTGATTTCACGTCGGTTGGTTTATGTTATCACAGATCTGATTCTACAAGAGAACTGGAGTGAAGTGGGGACAACAAAGATATAAGTAAGCGATTCATAAGGTATGTTATCTATTCCTCTTTGGATAGTAAACTCAATGATTGCAACTTAGGGAAAGCGTCTTGTTTCGTCTCATTTTGTTCTAGATCCAGGTGGATCTAGGGGGATCATTTCATGCCCACATCTACCGATTTAACCAATAACAAACCTGGAGTTTATATTCTCCCGAGTGGACCTCGCGATCCAGCCATGGCACGGTGGATCGAGGTGATGAGGCGGCAGGGAGGAGGTATGGTGCTAACACCCTACAACAAGGACTTTTTCTACTAGTGGCGGCGACATGTCATCGTTCTGGATGACTATCCTTATGAGGGGATTGAATTCAAAGGAGATCCATACATGCCACTTCCACCAGGGGCCTCTTATGGTGACATAGGTATGTAAAAATATTTTTACATATTTCATTTTGTTGTATTTTTGTATAATTAGGAAAAAAATATTTTTGGATGGTGCTTAAGTATTGACTAGATATTTGTTTGTCGTAGATGCGGGTGTACGAATACCAGAGGGTTTCCCTCGACATCGACAGAGGAACCAGGGAGACAAAGCAACGGGAGGAGAATTTGAGAGGGTGCTACAAAAAATGTAGGGAAACCTGTCACATCTGAATCACAGGATACCCATGGTTCAAGTAGAGGATCTGTCTAAAGCCATGCAACGACAGGTGGTTGGTGTACCAAGGGCATGGGTACGACTCTTTCGGCGTCTCACAAACGTCGTGGTTTTCTACCATGACACACATCCAGCGCCACATGCGTAGATGTCGTGGGATATTATGATACCGGTTGTATATGTATATGAGGGTGTTAGCCCCATTTTGTACTATAAACATCATATTTTTTGAAATATATAAAAAAGGATCTTCGCCTTTACTTATATTTTACAATGTGTACATTGATTAGATGGTTTTCTTTTCTTTTAATTATGTGACAAATGCCAATCTAAAACATAGTTAGCATAAGCATCAGATACATTATTAGAACTCCTAGGAATATGATAATATGTAATAAAATCAAATTTTCATTCTAAAAGACATACTCGTAGGAATCGTCAGAGTAAAATAGGATCACGCACGCGATAATGACAGTTCAATTGACGTACTACTATCTGGGAATCCAGTCGAACTTCTAATGAATTAATTCCATGTGAGATAGAATCATGTAAAAGTTCTACAACAACGTTATATTCGACCACATTATTCGTGGATGGCCCTAGACATACGCCTCTTGAAAACACCAATAGACCCTTAGGTGAATAAACTACCCAAGCGGTGGAAGCCAAGTTTCATGTATGACGACTGGCCCCGTCTAAAAATCCTAAGTAGACTGATGAATCCATTGACATCTGTCAACCAAGTGAAAAATCAATAAGAAACCCGAATATGAAAAAGAAAAGAGATAAATACATTAAATTACATTAGTATACAAAGAGTTCTACCCAATCCTGGGGCTCAAGCATAGTATCTTTTCAAGTAGATCCCATTTCTGGGCTCAACCAACTTATTCCTTTCATAATATTCTAACTCATAGGCCCCTTTTTCTAGAACATGTCACACGATGTAAGGACCTTGCCACATGGGTTTAAAATTGCCTGCCCCCAGCGGTCTTTGTCTTGATCATACAAGAGGACCAAGTCACCCTCAACGTATAACCAAGGACAGACAGACTAATTGTATTTGACCTTGACACATCGTTTGTTCACCTCGATAGTTGTAGAGGTGTCTCGATGATGCTCATCAAGAATCTCTAGGTATACAAGTCATCGCTCAAGATCGGAAGTGTCAAGTAGGAGAATGACTGCCAACTTAAGAGAAGGGATTTTGCATTCAATGGGTAATATCGACTCCACACCGTGTACTAACTGGAAACAGGAAAATATGGTGGCAGTCTTGACCGAGGTTCGGTATGCCCAGAGTGCAAGATATAGCATGATGTGCCAATTGGATTTAATCTGACTGACAGTTTTTTGCAAAATGGTCTTGAGAGACTTGTTGATGGCCTCTACTTGCCCATTTTCCTGGGGATAATAAGGAGAAGAATGACCATGTTTAAACCTCAGCTTAGATGCTAGTTCCTCCATAAACTCATTCTAAAAGTGACTACCATGGTCAATGACAATCTCACTCGGGATACCGAACCGGGAGATAATATGATTGAATACGAAGAAGTCTGGAGTATTCCCATAGGATTTAACTGTAGGCATGGTCTCGACCCACTTAGTGAAGTAGTCAACGACCACGATAATGTGTTGATGCCCCCCATCCAAAGTTGGGTTGCAATCAACGAAGTCCAACGCCCACTTGGTGAAGGGACTGACGGTAATGATTGGGTGAAGAGGGGCTAGATGCGAGCACATTTTTTGAGTGAAAACCTGGCAGGGGTGACACTTCTTAACCGCTTCGATACAATCCTTAAATATAGTAGGCTAGAAATAATCGGATCGCAAAATTTGTTGGGTTTTCGCAAGCTCAGATAGATGACCACCACAAGCCCCACTGTGGCAATCGTTTAGGACAGACTTGACTTCTCTATGAGTTAAACAATGACGCAAGATATCATCTATTCCTCGGTGATACAAAGTGCCACCGACGATAGTATATTTCTTATTTTGGTATCTTATACACCGTCGATCATCTCATGAGAGATGATGAGGGAAATTTGAATTCTGAAGATAGAGAACAATGTCTCCATGCTAGGGGTCAGATGACGAGACAAGAAAAATGTGTTTTCTTGCAAACGAATAAACATGGATAACGTCCTCATATAATCGTGGAAAATCGGATATCAACTCTGCAAAGACTAGGGATTTATTGGATTTCGTGGAAGCAAAATCGAGATCAAACTCCTCTAAAATTACAATCCATATATTATATTTTCCCCCTATGATATGTCGGGTAAGGACATATTCAAATGTATTGACATCAACAACCATCATAGTCTTGCAAAGTAATATAGAACGACACAAACACTGGACTGCGTGAACGACAACCAGAGCTAGCTTTTTGACGTGAGTGTAATTGAGTTCAGGACCGAGTAAAGTTTGACTAAGATAGTAGATGACGTGCTCATGGAGCTCATCATCCTCTTGAAACATAACCATACCAATCATATCCTTGGACACGATGATATAAATCAATTAATCTCTACCGTAGTCGGGAGGCTTTAGTAGAGGCGCCAACACCAAAGATTTCTTCAAAGCATCGAAGGACTCCTGGGCTCGCTCATCCCAGACAAAAGGGGTGTCCTTCTTCAAAAGACGCATGAAACCTTTAGTGATAGTGGCATAGTTCATTATAAACCTACAAAGAAATTTAAATTTCCCTTGTAGACCTTGAAGTTGTCTAATCATGTGTGGGGGAGAAAACCAAAGTATTTACTCAACCTTAAGTGGATCTACCATGATCCCAATCTTAGAGACTAGAAAAACTAAAAGATGAAAAGACTTAACGCAAAATATGCACTTGTGAGGGTTCAACCAGATTCTATAATAATGACATCTTTTAAAAACAAGTCGAAGGTGAGTAATGTGATCTGATCTCTTGCGAGAGTGAGAAGCAAGATCTTCAAGATAAGCTTTGAATATGTGATTAAGATCGTGAAAAGCGAAAGTCATGGTAGGCTGAAAGGTTTCTCCGGTGTTTTTAAGGTTGAAAGGAATATTCCGGTATGAAAAAGTACCCCAAGGACAAATAAATGTCATTTTGTGTTGATTCTCAGGTTTAATTTGAATTTGATTATATCCTGAAAATCTTTCCATAAAAGAAAATACTTCGCTTCTCGCACACTCATCAAGAATATGATCGATGAAAGGTGTGGGGAAGTTGTCTTTCAGACAGGCCTTGTTCAGGTCAGTGAAATCCATACATACATAGATGGTTCCTTGCTTCTTATCTAAAGGAACCGGGTTGGATACCCATTTGGTTAAAGGAACCGGGTAGATGAAGCCAACATTAAGTAGCTTCTCCACCTCTGCCTTAATAGCAGGGGCCTTTCGAGGGTTAAAAGCTCTAAGACATTTTCGAATAGGTTTAGTATCTGGATGAATTTTAATTTCATGTTCGAAAATACAATGGTTGATCCCTAGCATCTCTTCATAGGACCAAGCAAATATGTCTTGAAACTATCTGAAGAGCTCGGTGTAGATCAAGATTTCTTCTAGAGAAAAATCCACACCGATACTTACATTTTCAACCATGCTAGGGGTACAAGATATGTCGATCTGGATGGTAGGAGAAGTACTCACCATGTTTCCTTCGGAATAAATGTCATGCATATCAAGTGTAACTATGGTGTGACCGACTATCTCACTCAAATTAGATCGAAAGATGTCTTGTTCGATTCTTTCAAGATCTGGAAGAAAATAAGAGCAGTGATGCATATCATCCCAAGGTTTTTCGGAACCATTCATGGCTTTGATGATGGCTTCGTCTGAAGGAAAAGTCTCATCAAGGAAATCATGTGAACAAGACAACGAGGTAGCCCACATGGGCCTAGACATGAGATCATCCTCGTTCGTCGGTGAGGGAACATGATCGGGATTGACGGAAGAGTTGAGAACAACTTGATACGTAATCTCCACTACCGATAGTGGCATGGACATCCCATCATGCAACTATTCCTCACAAGACAAAGTTAGGGAAGGTAGGGTCCACAGATCATCAAAATAAGACGTGCAGAAAGGAATGAACCTCCCAGTCGAGACGGGCCTACTGGACATGGAATAAAATTGATGTTTTGGTGTCGAGAAGTCGAAATTACCCATAAGGGAAGAGTAAATTATGACACCGATATTATCAGTTGCTAGCTGAGAATTGTCGATCACAGGGATCCACTGTCCAAGAGATGCATTATGACTAGAGCACGTAAAATATAACTGATCGATCCTCACGATCTTCCCTTCATGAGGAAAACAAAGGATACGAAAGACAGACGACATGACGACGATCATAGAATAAGTCCAATTGCAACCTAGTAACAGGTTATAATCAAGAGGCGCATCAAATACCTCTACCTTCTCCTCTACCATCTTCCCACCTAAATGGATCTGAAAAGTGGGGAGAATACTGTGAGGGTGGAAGGAAAAATCGTCAAAAGAATTCAACATGTTCAATGACTTGGAAAGAGTCGAAGAACCGAGATCTTTCCAACAGGCCAAGGACATCACACATGTAGAAACGCCTTCATCAACAACCGCATGTTTGATGGTATACTTTGAATACTCCACATGGATTTGGAAAGCCACATGGTAAGGCAAGCGAGGCTTAAAATATGTGACGTCAAACTTGATAACCTTTGAGCCATTGGGTTCTAGATCTCCTAAAGTAGAGAGTAAGGCATTCCTCTATGAAGGAAACATCTGGAGTACCTCCAAATTTGACACAGCACAAGGGGTTTGGCCCAGGTCCTCAACAATAGAGTAGTTCTGAGCAGATCTAGCATTTGAATTATGGGTAGAACGTTTGAGTACTCCTTTCAGAATACGAGGTTGTGGCTATGGTTTCTCAATCTGTAAAGTTGTCTCTGGAGGAGGAGGATATTCTATACCAAGAATAGTTTGTTTAGAACTATAGTCTCGAGATCGAGTGGCTACATCGATTTTCGCATCAACTATATTGATACATAAATAGTCTCCATCTTGCAACTACTGGTTTTGACCTCCACCAATCATGTTTCTGGCGTTTGAGGAGATCAAGGCTAACTGTTGATTATGTGGGAATGGATTTGTTAGCACGATGGTCGATTGAGCTAAAAGCCTCACAGCTTCTGCAAGTTTGGGGCACAAATGGGTAAGGTGATCATCTGTGCAAAGATTACAATGAAACTTCACCTTACGTTTTTCACATTTTCCCTCTCCAACATTACTACCCATCTTCTCATTATTGTCCTTGGTTTTATTAACATTTTTCCCACCCTTACGGTTATTACGTCCTTTCTTCTTATTCCCTCTTGGTTGCTGGCTACCATTCGGGTTGTTCGATGATTGCACTGAGTGTACATCCATCGACTGAGTTGGATTGGAAGACATAGAAGAGGCTGGTCCTCCTGTATACTATCTTAAAGACAACTCTTTCAACTAGTTTGTCACCAAGTTTGCGAACTTTAAATTGGCGGAACCTACAATGCCATTGGCATGAGGTCTTGGCTTTTGCCTAGGGTCATAAGTAGACTACGGTGCATCAGGAAGGAGGTGGTATAACATCCTAGACTAAGCATGTATCAAATATATCTACTGGGATCTATATATAGCTTCTTCCTTAGTGGTAACCCCAAAAGTAGCAACGTCCTTTGAGATAGGAGCGTGAAAAGACTTACGAAACCATTCTAAAATAAAGGTCGGGGGTATAGGGGTCTTACTTAACCTCTTCCATCTACGCCACTCCTGGATATGGTCTGAGATATGAGTGGCGATATCTTGGCGTAAAGTAGACAACAATTCTAAACCAACATCATAACGAATGGGAAACTGGAAGTGGTTAAGAAAGACCAACACCAACTGACTAAAAGTTCCATATGCCCCCCTTGGTAGCTCAATATACCATTTTGCAACAACTCTGATAAGGGTGCGTTGAAATAATCTCAAATGAATAGAATCATCATTAAGGGAGTTTGATGAGCACCAAAGGTGAAAAGTAGTGACGTGATCACCAGAATCCTCTCCATTCTTACCCTCAAACGTCGAAATGTATGAAGGAAGTTTGGTGGGGACCGAGGGCCATGTAGGATCATGACTCATAAGGTCATTCATTAACTTAGACAAATCTATCAGATTAAGCGTGGTCAGAAAAGGGAGACGAGGTTGTGACATCTAGCCTCAACATCCCGGGATAGATTGTGCTTGTGGATTTGGAGGCCATCCAGGGTTCTGGTAAACACCATGGCACTGTCTGGCATTGTAAGGCCCTCCTCTGGGATGATTCATTTAAGGTTGGTTGGGCATCATTCCAATTGGAATGTTTTTTTGAGGGTTATAGAAACTGTCCCCAGCCATATTAGATCCAGGTTGGGGGTTTCCCAAAGTGTGAAACTAACCTCCCCCAGGTTGGAAACCAAAGGATAGAGGCAGATTTGTCATGCCAAATGTATTGGTCAGAATTTGCGCTGAGGAGGTAGGATTGCAGAGAGGAACTTGAGTTGAAACTTGTCTTCCAGGTTGACTATTCCACCCATAAGTAGGAGGATTAGATCCAGGGTTAAAATCATGCATACCTCCCATATTAGGAGTCATTTGAGGGATTTGACATCCACCAAATGAAAAAGGAGTGTAAGTAGGTGTACTGCCCCCAAGCCCAATTTTAGCATTAGGGCTAGCAGCTGGGATATAGTTCAAAAACTACGAGGTGAAGTTAGGCATACCATAAGAAAATGGACTAGAAGCCATAGGGATGGACTGAACATTGTATCCTGGTGAGTGGCCAAGAGACCCAAAGGGGTTCGAGGAAGTAGCATGAGCATTAACTATAGGTCAGACCATAGTAATAATAGGTTCCTTCAGTACTACAACCATGAAAGTTGTAATATTCGAAGGGTTTCCATTAAATATAGTGGGTATGGGAGTCAAAGGGATCCCATAATTCTGAAGACCTGGTTTAGTACTCATCCATATAGAATCACAAGTCTGAGTGGTGGATGTGTGTGTACCACGTGTAATGACTCTACACCTTTTCGAAGGTAAGGACACAAAATCTGGTGGTAACTGTAACAAGAGACGGGACCGGCGGGGCGGTTGGTTCGACTCCACAATGACTTAAGACTCTAAATATAAAAAATATATCCTAAGGCCAACTAGTAAGAAAAGAGAACACCAAAATTCAAACGACCAATATGCATGCAAATGGGCTAAAGTGGTTGAGTGGCCTCCCTCCCTAAAGAAGGTATGTCTCGTCCAAGAGGGACCGGAGACTAACTACTAAAGATCAGAGGTAACATAATCAGTTATAGTGGCCCTCGTGGGCTTAACAGCCAGTCGGTCATACCCCCTTTGGAGAGGTAATACTCCATAAAGCATGTGTGTTGTCTGACCCCTATCTGACCCAGGGTACCTACAGAATAACCCCTGCAAGTAACCTATGAGATACCTAAGTCAAGCAACTAATAAACCACTGTATAACCGATTCACAGGCGAGCAATCGTAAGTCTGAATCACCGTATGGTCAGGGTAGGAAATCCTGAAACCTTGAAAGAACATCCTCTCATAGAGGTATGGGCACTAGAAATATCCCCAAATACGAATAAATCCATAGAAATATCTCTAATGCTAGGTGAGTATCCGGGGGATATCCCTTCAACCAACTTTACGCGACCTTGTGATTAACTCTGGTGTGAGGGGAGCCTCCTGATCTTACCAATTATACAATGGATTTCTCCACTCCTTAAATCAGACACATATTTTGATTTAATTGCCTTGGAGAAGTTTACTCACAAAATACTATTCCAAGGCACTAAATCCTAGGCTAGTTTGTGCACCCTAGAAAATAAAATCGTTACTAATAAATTTTATATTATAGCGTTGATTTTATGGCTGTGATTACTCAAAAAGGTATATGGTGATGAAACCAATGGTGTTACGACTCTGCAAGAAAAGTAAATATGAAAGGAATTCAAAGTTCCAACTTTAACTTTTGATGAATGATATGCTCCCAAAAATGATGCAATTTTCAAATTCAAATATGAGATTTAGAAGTAAAGATGCAATATTTTGCTATATGCACTAAGCTAATGATAAAAACTCAAAAGACAAAAAATTCCAAGCAATGAAAAATGCCTATTTTTTTGTATTTTCAATATATCAAAACTGAAAATGCATGGAATGAAAAGTAACTTGATACATAGACCTACTGTGTATAAAAAAGAGATAACTCAAGAAGGATATCAAGCAACAAAGCACCTGGCCCAATGTACAAGGACAATAAAAATGAAAATATGAAGAGAAAAACTTCATCCAAAACATCAACCAAAAGAGGGTTTCCTTTCATCCCACGGGCACTTAACAAGCACTACAGAGAGCCAAGAAGACTCATCAAGCATCAAATCCCACCCAGAAAACCCCAGACCAAGAAAACAGGCAAGGAGAAAAGGTGTACGTGACTGTTTGGGCAAAGATAGCGTATATACACAGCTTGCAGTGAGACAACCTACATGTAGACGTGATTGTCAAGAAAAAAGGTGCATATATGCTTTGAAACAAGGCCAAGCAAGGGAGAAAGGCTGAAAACTCAGACCTAGAGTGAACAGGAGCTGTCAAGAAATGACACAACAAGAACCACAATAGAACCAAGAGAAATCTAAGGAGAAAATTACTTCAAACCCTAAGAAAGAATATTCATCCCCAGTACGGTCGCCAATTCTGTTACAAGAAAAATCTCTCTATGGCTAGGGTGAACCACAAAAGACAGGTGTGACTATATAAATCAACTCAATTCCAACATATTCTATATAAACTAATGTGCAAAAGAGATAATAAAGAGGCCTACCTCGTCCAAACGTTTGATGTCCACCATTGATCACTTCGACCCAAATCTTTATACCTGCCACAAGTTCTCAACAAACAAGCAGAGAAAGAATATAATGATAATATCAAAGGTTAGCCCATTATATATCATAATCCATTAACATACAAAACAAACATGCCCATGGATCATAATACATATATTTGCAAGATATCAATTGGACAGGAAAAGAGTATTTCTATTATTAAATGATCAGCAGAAGTGAAAACATTATAGACTCCCATGTCGACATGGCTCAGAACCAAGAAACTGAGTTCCTTCCAACTGGGCCTCCACCACTTCAATCTTCCACCAAAGGCAAGCTCATATAAGGGAGACAGAGATTCTCCATCAATAAGGGAAGAGCTTGGGGGCTAAACATTGTGTTCAGACTTAAAGGAAAAAGGGATGCAGACTCAATAATGAAGTAATAATTTCTCCATAGTAACTTTGCTCTCAAAGTTGAATTCTCTCTTCTTTTCCATAGCTCATAATTGGCTTCTTTATTTCCTTCAAAATGAAACTAAAGGGTCGAGTCAGAATGTTTCCATTATATGGAAGGCCAAGGATCAGAGATCTCATGTCGTGACATGGAAACCTGATATTTAATTTTTATTTTCTGGTACAAATCCTGATGTACGCGAGCTGTAGTGGAGCAGCCAACGTATATGCTTGTTGTATATCTTGCAAGGTGCATACACGTGGAAAAATATTTATTTTTGTCTCTGGATTCATCAATCAGGGAAAGTAAGTCTGGCGCATAGGGAAATGGAGTAAGGCCCTCTCTGCAAGATTGTATAAGGTGAGGAAAATATTTCTCTAACACATGTCATGCCATGCCTTGCCTTTCCATGACTTGCTTTTCCTTTCCATGCCATGATTTTCCTTTCCATGTCATGCCATGCCATGCCTTTCCTTTCCATGCCATGTTATTCCATACTATGCCTTTCCCTTACATGCCTCTCCTTTCCATGCCATGCCTTTCCTTCCCTTGCCATGGCATTCCATGCCTTGCCTTTCCATGTCATTCCATGCTATTCCATGCCATGCCTTACCTTTCCATGCCATGATATGCCTTGACCATACCTTTCATTTCCATGCCATGCCATGCATTTCCATGTCTAACCTAACAAGGTTCTAAATTGTCAAACATATGTAATAAGCACTGAGAAAAACCTTAGTGGAAGAGATCTTCCAACAAATGGTTTTTCAATCAATATTATGACAACGGAGGGGTCCCACTAGCTAAAATCGGTTCTCTAGATCAAATGCAATTGAAGGTTCGTCCATCTGAGTCCTGGTTCAAGTTTTACTGTGAGTTGAAACTTGCCTCCTCAAGGCATTCAAGGATATGTCGCCAATTTGGTCCAGGGGCATAAAATAGAAACCGAGCAACATGAAGGAGTTATGTAAGATCCCACAAGTATTTTTGGAAAGGACCACATGACCACACAACCCACAATCGCTCGACACAGTGTTCTTGAAAATAAACCTCTTGTTCAAAAATGGCACTATGCCTCATTGAGGAAAACCCTAGTGCAGGAGATCGTCCAACAAATGGTTTTCCAGTCAACTGAATGACAATGGAGGGGATCCACTAGTTGAAACTTGGTGCTCCGGATCCAATGCAACTGAAGGTTTTTCTATCTGAGTCTCGATTTGAGTTTTGTTGTGAGTTGCAACTCACCTCGTCAAGCCATTTAGGGACATGTCTCCAATTTGGTCCAGGTGCATAAAATTCAAATCGAGCAGCATAATGGAGTTATGTAAGATCTCGCAAGTCTATTTGTCCAAGGCCCATGCGACCACACTACCCAAAATCGCTCGACATATTGTTCTTGAAAATCGACTTCTTATTCAAAAATTTCACTATGTATCATTGAGAAAAACGCTAGTGTTGGAGATCCTCCAAAAAGTGTTTTTTCGGTCAAAAAAATGACAATGGAGGCCCCCCACTAGCTGAAACCTGGTTCTCTGGATACAATGAAACTAATTTTTCTTCCATCTGAGTCATGGATTGAGTTTTATCATGAGTTTCAACTTGACTCCTCAAGCCATTCAAGGACATTCCACCAATTTGGTCGAGGGGAAAAAAACTAAAACCGAGCAGCATAACGAAGTTCTGTAAGCTCCCACAAGTATTCTTGGCCAAGGCCCATCCGACCATGCTACCCATAATCACTGAACACAATTTTCTTGAAAATCTACTTCTTGTTCAAAAATTGCACTATGCCTCATTAAGAAAAACCTAGTGTAGAAGATCCTCCAATGAACAGGTTTTTGGTCAACGAAATGACAATGAAGGGGCCCCACTAGCTAAAACCTACTTCACTGGATCCAATGAAACTAACGGTTCATCAGTCCAAGTCTTGGTTTGAGTTTTAATGAAAGTTTCAACTCACCTCCTCTAGTCATTCATGGACATGTCGCCAAGATGGTCCAGGGCATAAAATCCAAACCGAGAAGCATAACAAAGTTCTGTAAACTATCGCAGTTTGTTTGGCCAAGGACCACATGAACACACTACCCACAATATCTCAACACACTGTTCTTGAAAATAGACATGTTGTTCAGAAATTTCACTATGCCTCATTGAGAAAAACTCTAGTGTCGAAGATCCTCCAGCAAACGGTTTTCTGGTCAACGAAATGACAGTAGAGGGGCCCACTAGCTGAAACTTGGTGCTACAGTTCTAATGCAACTGACATTTCTTCCATTTGAGTCCTAGTTTGAGTTTTATCATTCATTGCAACTCTCCTCCTCAAGCCATTCAGGGACATGTCATTGATTGGTCCAGGGGCATAAAAGCCAAAGCGAGCATCATAACAAAGTTTCATAAGCTCCCATAAGTTTGTTTGGCCAAGGCCCATGTAACCACACTACCCATAATCGCTTGACACAATGTTTTGAAAATATATCTCTTGTTCATATATTGCATTATGCCTCATTGAGAAAAACCCTAGTGCCAAAGATCCTCCAACAAATAGATTCTCGGTCAACGACATGACAGTGGAGAGGCCCCACTAGTTGAAACCCTATGCCCCAGATCTAATGTAATCTATGGTTGATCCATTCAAGTCGCGGTTTGAGTTTTATTGTAGGTTGAAACTTTCCTCCTCAAGTCATTCGGGGACTTGGTATGTAAATGCAAGGAAATGCAAATCAAGGTAAGGCAAGCCAAGACAATTCAAGACATGACAAGGATAATCAAAGATAGACATGGCAAGGAAAGGCAAGGTCTATGTCTAGGTCTAGGTCTAGGTAAATCCTATTAGTTATGATAATAAAAGTTTCACAACTATGAAGATACCTTAGATATATGAATAAAGAGAGCTTATGTTATGACATTGAAATTCTCATGCAAGTATTTTTATCTAAGATAGATGGGATAACAAGTTGTATAATTGCATGCTTACTAAATCCTTTGATTGTCATTTTAAAGTATTAAACATGTTCATTTAGTACAAGCATTATTTTTTTTAGGCAAGAAAAAAGGTATGATACATCAATGTCATGGTTTTTTTATTAAATTAACTTGATAACAAATTCTCTCGAACGATGAAAATAACTATATTTTTACAAAAAAGTAGTTTTATGAATATCATATAATGAAAGTACATTTTCGATGAATTATGGTTAGCCAAGGCAAGGCATGACAAAGAAATGAAAGGCATGGTGTGGCAAGGCAATGCAACGCATGGCATGGCATGGCAAGACATGGAATGGAATGGAAATTCAAGGAATGGAAAGGCAAGGCATGGTATGTCAAGACAAGGCATGGCATGGAAAGGTAATGCAATTCATGGCATGGCATGGCAAGGCATGGAATGGAAAGGCATAGAAATACAAGGCATGGCATGGCAAGGCAATGCATGGAAAGAAATTCAAGGCATGGTAATGCAAGGCATGACAATGCAAGGCAAGAAATGGCATGGCATGGAAATACATGACAAGGAAAGGAAATTTATGGCATGGCATGACATGGCAAGGAAAGACATGGAAATTCATTGCATGGCATGGCATAGAATGGCATGGAAAGGAAAGGCATGGCAAGGCAAGTCATGGAATGGAAAGGAAAGGAAAGGCATGTCATGGCATGGAAATAAAAGGAATGGTATGGAAAGGCAAGACAAGGAATGTAATGGAATGACATGGAATGACATGGAATGGCATGGCATGACAAGCCAAGGAAACAAAAGTCATGGAATGACAAGAAATTCAAAGGCAAGGTTGTTGGAAGATTGGTTGTTGTCATTGATGTCAACCCTAGTCATGGGTTTTGGACCGCAAGATTGATGAAGGTATTTGGACATGAAGGAAAATGCACATGCAGATACAACACCCATGGATGGATAAAGTATACATCATGTTGTTTTAAGTGGTATGTGGCATGTCGTGGATCCTCATGGTTGAGGAGAAATAGATTTACGAAAGACAAAATTGAATTGAAGAAGGGAAGTATATAGGCCACGAAGATAATTAAAGAAAAAAATTACAAAATAAGAAAGTGTCAAGTCGACCCCTAATGTTAGGAAGTGACATAAATGGTATAAATAAACATCATTATACATTCAATTTATAAAGTCGAATTTCATAGGTAATAATAAGAAAAGAAGGCCGGATTTCAAGGGCGGGTGAAGTCTTTTGGTGATGTGTTATAAGGTATGTTATTTTAGGGTCATCTTACAATTTTGCTATAATTTTTTAGAGCGAGGCTTCGGATGGTGAAATATCTATGGTATTGAGAAGACATGTCAAGGTACCTATGGTAAGAAATTTCAGCTCTTTATTCATGATAATTATGGAGATACACTCTATGGAAAATAGGGTTTGTGACCGATCTGAAGCTAGTCAATAAATAGGTGTTCGAGGTAAAATAGTCATAGCGTCTTCATCGAGAATCAAATGAAGTGGGACCAATTCATTGGAAAAGAGTACAGATTATAGTTTCTTGTGTGCAAGTTTTAGGAATTGGATGTTGGTATTAGTAGCGGGGCATTACATTGCATGTTCTCTCTCTGAATAGACCAAAATTGGTCAAGTCTACCATTCTTTCTTTCTAACCTCTTTTTGGGGAGGATTCAAAGAATTAGCAAATTGGAAGAGTTTCAGATAATACATTGAGTAATATTATCTCACAGGAGAGTAATCCAAGAATTGAATAATTGCATAAGTTGAAGAAGTCACCGAGGAAGCATTATCGGGTTCTATGTGATGATTGGTTGATGGTGATGATTTAATGTAAAGTTTATTATCTCTCATATATTCTTGGGTGGAAGGATGGAGAGTTCAACTCTCTCTTGATATTGGAGGATTGTATATTCCTCTTGGATTTTATCCCTCTTTACATTTGGAAACTTTAGCTAACTTTGGAAGTCATTACTTCCCTTGAACAATAACTATTGATTATTTCTCATATATTGTGCATGGTGTATTGGTGTAAATCTTATACTATTGTTCCTTTATCATTGGATATGGATTGAATGTTTTTAAGTATAAGTTGAAAAAAGGTTTTAAATTGTTGATAAAGGATAATACTGATTCACCCCCTCAGTATCAACAATTGGTATCGAAGCAGTTTCCTTGAAACGGTTTAACCATTGGAAGGAAAATCCTAAGAGAAGATGGATGACCATGAGCACATTTCAAATGGGATTCAAAAATTTGATGGAAGAAATTATGCATGAAGTGATAGAGTGAAAACTTACCTAGCGTCTTTGGGAGTAGACATTTGGTACTCGGTTGAAATGGCTATGTAATCCCAAATAATGTTCCAACCGATCTGAATGAGAATAATTTTATGAGTTGTAATTCAAAATCAGACATGTTATTCTAGTAGCATTGGCACCAACCATTATTAGCAAAGTGATGGGATCTGACACAAAAGAGGAATGGAAAAACTTCGAGAATATCTACCAGAAGGTGATCAAAATTCCTTGAGGTCAAGAAACTTCAGACATAAAGCGGGGAAGTGAAAATGTGAAGATGAATTAAAAGGAAGATACTACAACCTATCTTCTTGGGTTGATGAAGTTTTAATGCTATCAAAGGATTGGGTGAAGAGCTCAATGTGAATGCGTTGGTTATTGCAAAAAAGTGTTGAGATCCTTTCTCTTGATATGATGCTAAGGTCTCTTCCATTGGAAAACTAGGGACTTGACCAAAAATGACAATGGATGAATTACATGGGACTCTTATGGCATATGAAATGAGCAAAGGTACAGAAAGTGACAGACAAACAATGGGAAAGCCTTTAAAGCCATAAAGAGACAAAAGACAGGATAGCGACCTTGATGAAGAAATAACAAATTTAAGTAGAAGGTTCGAGAAAGGAAGTGGAAGATACAAAGGTAAGTCTCCTCTCAAATGCTTTAATTTTGGTAGAATATGACATATTGTTGAAAGCTGTTACTATAAAAGAAGTCTCAACAATAAAAGAGCTTCTACTCGGGGATGATGACATCTCCTCGGGGATGAGTGATGAAGAAGATAATGATTTAGGAGAAATCCTCTTCATAACCAAAGAAACCCAAGATGATGATCATAAAAATTCTAAAGAAGAAGAAATCATTTATGAAGAAGATTAGGATGAAGAAACCAACCTTGATTCCTTTTGGGAATACAAAAGGAATCAAGGTTGGTTTCCTTTTGGGGATACAAAGAAGATGAGAATCTTGAAAAGGTTGAAAGCATGTTGGCCCAGAAATAGCTTGAAAGCTTAGAAACACAAACATAATACTAAAAGGTGAATTGAGTGGTTGTGAAGAGAATTACAAGCTTGAAGAAACAATTAATAGATTGAAGGAACAATTGGAATATTATGAGAAATTGAAAGTAGAAGTGGATCACACAAAAGGGGAGCTACTATTGACAACAAAAGGAGTTGAAGAAGTTAGAAGAACTGAAAAATTAGATGAAAGGAAACTTAGCAGTCAAAGATCTGCAAATGACAAGACATGAATAGGATACAATGACATTTTGAAGACAACAAAACAAGAGAAGAAGTTGAAAATGATGAAACCAACACTCGAGAACAAGTTGAAAAACAAGATAGAAATGGAATTTAGAAGGAATGGGACATCAAGAATATCCTCTCCCATCATGTATGAAAGAAATCATTATGAAACTTCATGAGGAAGAATAGAGCGTGAACCCGGATGGACCACACCACGAAAGATCACTTAAGCCCGGTATCAAAATTTATTTCTTGGACATTGTTATACTTGTGGGGGAAATTTTGGACACAAGTCGATCAATTAATATAGAATCAATGAAAAGGAATAACTATGCAAGCTACATGAATGGTGGAAATAATAGATATGAAAATGTTAAGTGAACCTTTCAACATAAAAATTATAATCCATTTGAACCATTAATGGATCAAAACATTGTATCCTACAAGTGCAATAATATTGGTCACAAAGCACGAGATTGTATAGAGATGAAGAAAGATAATCATATTCCAAATGTTTGCATACCAACTTGTCATGGAAAAGGAAGAAATTCCACTATTAAGAAATTGTCGAATAGCATTGGTCGTTGAAGAATGCAAAGAAGAATATGGATGGTTCGCCAGGCGATGGCTTCCTCATCTCATATGGTAGAAGATCAAAAGAAAAATTTGTCATCGGCTTGAAGAGAAAAGGGTGGAAATGTTGCATTTAGAGATGACTCATCTACCAAAATACTTGGGGAAAAGGCGTAAAGCTTGGAAGTGAAAATGTAAAAAAGGAGGAAAAGGAAGTCCTATTGGTTGAAGATTTGAAGCATAATCTCATCAGTGTGGACAACCAAAATATGTGATCAAGGATACACTCTTATGTTTGACTCGCAAAAATGTAAAAATTAAATAACTCAGGAAGATTTTTTGCAACTGCAACAAGAAGACGAACAACATATACATCCTAGACATGGAAGAGAGAGAGCCGAGAAGCCACAGAAAATTATTCCAAGGAAGAAAAGTCCCAAAGACCAAAATAAGGATGAAGTATTATTAGATTCTGCCACATGTTTAGGGGAAGCCCCAAAGAAAGAAAGGTTACCTTTTCCATTAAACTTCGGGGGAGAAGCCATACCCTTGGCCATTGATATTGAGGAGATGAAGTGGGATCATGATGATAGGGGGAGCATAGTGTTGCCATCAATGACAAATGGGAGATTGTTGGGTGGTTGTTGTCATTGATATGTCCAGCTAGTCATAGGTTTTTTGGACCCATAAGATTGATGAAGGTATTTGGACATGAAGGAAAATGCACATGAAGATAAAAACACATGGATGGATGGCATACATCATGTTGTTTACGGTGAGCGTAATTAACGCGTCAAGTGGATCCTCATGGTTGAGGAGAAATGATTTTTAGAAAATGACAAAGTGAATTGAAGAAGTACATGTAGGCCCTAAAAGATAATCAAAGAAAAGAATTACAAAATAAAAGAAAGTGGCGGAGTTGGCCCCTAATGTTAAAAGGAAGTGACATAAATGGTATAAATAAACATCATTATACATTCAATTGATAAAATTTGAATTCCAGAGGTAATAAGAAGAAAAAAAAGATTCAGTTCAAGGAGGATGAAGTCTTTTGGTATTGTGTTCTAAGGTATATTATTTTCGAGTCATCTTACCATTTTTCTCTAGAATTGTTTCTAGAGCGATTCATATGTTGAAAATAAGCTATAGTATTGAGAAGGAGAATATCAAGGTACCTCACGGTAAAAATCATCTCTTGATTAAGCTATAATTATGGAGATACACTCTGTGAAGATAGGGTTTTTGACCAATCACGAGAGCTAGTCGATAAACAGGTGTTCAGGGTAAAATAGTCATAACTTATTCATCGAGAATCCAAATGAAATGGGACAAATTTCATTGGAAGAAGTCTGAACTATAGTTTCTTGTATGTGAGGTTGATGTTAGTTTTAATTATTGAGTCACGAGGCGTCTATGAAAGTTCACTCTCACGAATAGACCAGAATTGAATAAAGTCTACCATTCCTTCTATAACCTCTTTTGGGGAGGATTCAAAATTGAAAATTGGAGGATTTTCAGAATACATTGAGTAATATTATCTATAGGATCATGATACTCCAAGAGTGAAAGAATTTCATAAATTGAAGAAGTCACCAGGCGTGCTCGGTTCTAATGTGATGAGATTGGTTGATGGTGATGATTTAATGTAAAGTTTTATTATCTCATATATTCTTAGGTGGAAGGAAGGGGAAAGGATGGAGAGTTCAATTATCTCTTGATATTGGAGAATTATCTTCCTCTTGGAGGTTTATCCTCCTTTACATTTGGAAGTGGTAGCTACCTTTGGAAGTCATTACTTCCCTTGAACAATAACTAATGATTATTTCTCATATATGTTGTGCATAGATTGTATTTTGGTGTATGTTGGACACACCTACCACACTTAGAGGGTGGGTGAATGAGTGTGGGCTATTTTTCCCCAAAACTTCCCTCTTGCAAAAAAAACTTATCATCAATTAGCACATTCAACATTTATTCATTACCCATTGTTGTCATTTATAACTAGTTAGGTGTGAACATATATCAACAACGTATAACAACAACATATATCCAGTGATATATCATCAACAAGTCATCACCACAATGAACACAAAGAACACAAGATCTTATGTACAATTTTAATTTTTTCATCACCACAATGAACACAAAGAACACAAGATGTATGTACAATTTTATTTTTATTATGGACTACAATCCTTGGGGTTTATCAGCAACAACTGAATAGAGTACAACTTTGCAAGAGCACCAGCTCTATATGCAAGACTCAGCTTACATTCTCAGTACCAACTGAGATGAGGCAACAATCCTCAACACATATCAATATGTCAACAGGTACGCGACCTATCAGTAGTGTAGCCCACGTGTGCACGTGCCCTGGCTCACTATAGCCCACGTGTGAACACGGCCAGTGTATAATGCAACAAGCGTATGCTTATGAGAAACTAGGGGTTTTCTTTTCTTCACATGATCAGATCCTATGCAATCTGCAATCACCTTCTCTTCTGTCATCCACTGTCCAAACTGATCCACAGCCCGTCACAACACATCCAAGCTCTCCAATAGCTTGTTCATTCTCCACAACAAATCAATATGAATGTTATCTCAATCATGTATAAATAACTAGTATACCATAGCAATCATGTCACTACTGAATCACAAGAGTGCTGCTCACTCCATCAACCAAATCAACCAAACTGAACCACATCGTAGAAGCCATACCAAGAATGCCCTAAGAATTCATAACATATCAAACAATAGTATCCATCAAGACAATAATGTAACCATACCAGTGTCTCAGTGATATATCTGAGGCCATAGAATGTAGATCTGGAACCTGCCTCATCATCCAAGAGCTTGGCACCAACTCAAACATAAATCTACATGATTTTATCCACTCCATGCTCCCTATACACAGTCATCCCACGTGTACACTCACCATATACACAACCAACCCACATATACACAGACAACCCACGTGGGTATCAGAAAATAGGGGTTTTTGTGAATTCGAGAATTTTTCTGTCAAGATCTTCGATATTGTTGAAACTTTGATGCGTCCATGAGATCTTCGTCTCGCTCTCTTCCTCAGAATAGATATTCAATCATGCACAAGAGATCCACACCAATAGGATGCTCTCACAAGAAGCTCTCCATCAATACTCCAAAATATACTCACAAGAAGCTCTCCATTGATCCACAAAAAAGATTCTCACCAAATGTACATTTTGTTGGACAACTGAGAGGGGGGGGGTGAATCACTTGTACCTATGCTTAAAAAATTATGCTTATTTTAAACTCTTTACAATGCATTTAATGACAGTCACAATAATGTTGGGAAGTAGCAATAGAACATTCAATATTAGTCACACATATGAGATACACAGAGACAGATATTTCCTGAGGAAACCCATACAGGGTAGAAACCTCTTCTTCTTTATATGATAAGTAATCTTTACATTCTTTACATTATCATACATATGAGAAGCAACTCATAATGAGTCTACAACCTTTGTTTTGCAAGCAACAATTTTCTTAGAGAACTAACTCTCTATTTTCTCTAGCATCTACTAGAAGGAAGCACCAACTCCCTAGTTTCTCTAGCACCCACTAGAAGGAAGCACCAACTCCCTAAGTGTTCCAACACCAATTGGATGGAAGCACTAACTTCCATTCACACAGGAAACAAACTGTATAATAGAGAACAATAGTTCTCCCTTGCACCACCCTACCACCGTTGTTTCTCTAGCTGCAACCAGATGGAAGCTACAACTCCCTGTGTTCAAGCACCCACTTGAACCTCTAAGGACAAAATTCCTCCCTAGCACCTCCCTACCACCCTGAAATATAAATCTTTACTACTGAAACTTATTACAGTGATATAATGTTCATCAATGGCTTACTAGTCTCATCACTATTCTGCTACACTGCCCTACTCTGTCTGCCTCACTGTCTTCATGCACACCTCCTTGTGCTTTCTATTCTTCTACCTTTTATGCTTTATGCACCATGTCCATTCAATGCACCATTCCTCTTCTGTGCATTTCAGTTGTTGCACTCTGCCTCATTCTACACACCTGAATCATGCTCAACAACAACACCCATCTCTTCTTTGTTATGCATACATATAGTCTCTGTGCACCTTGTGCATGCTATCTCGCCATGCTTCTGCATGCTCTCTCCATCTCGAGTGCTCCGTCTCATCATCATGCCAACTCTTCAGCTTCTTTGGCAGTTAAACGCATGCGTCCATCATCACTGGGTGTTATTTCGAGATTCCTTCACCTCTCCAGCAGTCGAGACTCTTCGTCTTCCCTGTTATAGTTGAGCTCAACCTCTCTATTGTAGTTACAAGCTTCAACCCTCTTCCATCTGTCAATTGCCTCTATGACCAGTCTTCATCCCACTGGCAGATTCCTTGAAACTCTTTAGCTCCTCTGGCAATCACACTCAAGTCTCTTCCAGTCCTCTGGCAGAAACCATCAGTAGTTTCTAGCAGTTATAGAGTGAATCATGAAATAGAGCCTATCTATGTTATCTCCTTCCAATTACGTGACCACCGACGGTGACCACTGGCTACATATATATTTCACTATTTCAACATTTCGACATTCGGTAATTCGACATTCTGGCATCCTTGATGCGAAGATTTCTTGACAACTCCAAGTCTCGGTATCCGAAACTCTGAAATGGAGTCGGATCAACGACATTTCGGCAATTCGTGTTTCATCGTTTCGAGACTCCTGTGGTGAAGAGTTTCGTCTCTTAACTCCTCCAACTCTAGGTATCTGAAGTTCTGAAATGGAGTTGGATCAAAGATCTGGTATTTCGTTGTTTCGCATTTTGGCGATTCGAAATTTTGTAACTTCTGTGGTGAAGTGTTTCAACACCTCAAACTCCCGGTATCTGGGACTCCGAAATGGAGTTATTTCCCACTCTATGACATTCTTTGTTGGTGTGCCTATTTCAGGATTTCGGCATTTCGTGTTTCGACGATTCGACATTTTGGCACTCCTGTGATGAAGTGTTTCGACACTTCAACTCCCAGTATCTGGGACCCCGAAATGGAGTTATTTCCCGGTCTGCGACATTCTTTGTTGGTGTGCCTATTTCAAGATTTTGGCATTTCGTTTTTCGCAACTTTGGGAATCTTTTGATGAAGAGTCTCGACTCTTGACTCTTCCAACTCCCGGTATATGGAACTCCAAAATGGAGTCTTTGACATGCTATGATCTTTCTCCTTTCGGGATTTCGGGGTTCACTACTTCAAAGGTTAATGTTCTGTAGTATACCTAGGGAGGTACCCAATGGGAATGTAGTTATGTGGGAATGTGGTCATTGAATGTAAGGTGGACTAGGTCCACT
>SNQJ01S0107254.1:0-23012 GCA_010110895.2 Picea sitchensis
AATGCCCTTGCCCCCTAAGATGCTTGGAATCTCCAAAGGGTTCGAAATGGGCCTATCTTGGAATTCCTTTCAAAGTGTGGGAAATAAATTCATTCTATCCTTCAAGGATATGTTTTGGATTTACCTATAGCAAAGATAAGGTATCTCACATTATTGGGAATCTAATGTTAAGGTTTAAGCTATTATTAGGTTTCTTTTCAATTCACTAGATAACCATAGCATAGATAGGATCACTGAGAAATACACAATCACAAGAGACGCATCATTTATCCTGGGAAACCCTCACGGGGGAGAAAACCCAACAAAAACTTCCTTAATATATATAGCCAAGAGAATGCCAAGAGAATAAACCAAACACTACAGAAAGTCTTCTCCCAATAATGCGCCTCTCTCTCTCTTCCTTCTTCTCCAACTACAGCTCCAAACTTGCGCTCTAATGAACAACTGAGTGAGTGAACAAATGAGGCATTGGCCTCTCTTATTTATACAATCTGGCAGGTGTGAACTAAGGTGCCTTTTCACTGGCAGGGCCGACTTCTCATTCTGGGTGGTTATAACCACTTTAATATATTATGGGGGTTGACTTCTCATTTAGCCTATTACAATTAGGGTTTGACCAATCCGCAAAAGGGGATTTGGTCATTTACAATACCCGACATGATCAATCCACAAAAGGAGATTGATCTAATGAATAATACATCAATAATAAATAGAATACTCTTTGCAATTACAATATTTCAACACTCCCCCTTAACAAGAAGGGTATTCTACAACAACATCAGGTGAGAGAGAGAGGGAAACATCATCAACAACATCTTGTAACACTGACTGACATATCTATAAATCATCAAAAAAATTTCTCATCATCATCATTCACAACATGGAGTTGGAGTCGCATCATCGTCTTCTTTAGCATGAGGCTAAAGTAATATCATCATCTTCTTTAGCATGAGGCTAAAGTAACATCATCAGCTTCAACATTAAAGCTGAAATAACATCATCATCCTCATCTTCAGCAAGAAGCTGAAGTGACATCATCAACATCATCTTCAGCAAGAAGTTGAAGTGGCATCATCAACATCTGCATCAACATGGATTAGCATAAAACTAATACATCATCATCAATAACAACAAAAACACAGCACAAAGGTTGGAACATCATCAACATCAGCACTAGGTTGAGAGTCTTCAGCATGAAGCTGGCATCACAGCACGAGGCTGGCACATCATCACAGCACGAGGTTGGCACATCATCATAGAACGAGGCTGGAATATCATCAGCATGAAGTTGACATCACATCAATTAAGCTAGCACATCTACACAGCACAAGGCTGGAATATTATCAGCACGAGGATGGCATCACAACAATTAAGCTGACACATCATCACAACAATTAAGATGGCACATCATCACAACAATTAAGTTGGCATCATCATCATAGAAATTAAGCTAGCACATCATCACAACAATCAAGTTGGCACATCATCACAACAATTTAGTTGGCACATCATAACATCAATTAAGCTGACACATCATCACAGCGATTAAGCTGGCATCATCATCACAACAATTAAGCTAGCACATCATCAAAAAAATTAAGCTGGCACATCATAACAACATTTTGTGGTACTCTGATAGATCCAAAGGACCTTCCTAGGAATCAAAAAGATTCCCTAGGATATGAAATCCTAACGGAGCTACCACATGGTACTCTGACAGACCCAAAGGATCTGCCCAGGAATCATAAGATTCCCTAGGATATAAAATCCTAACGGAGCTACCACTACTGATCATGATATCATAGTATCATCATTGCTACTCCCCCTTTCGAGGGAGGTCCTTTCGGACTACACCAACCTTTTCTCGAAAGTACTCAAACTTTACACGAGATAGAGGCTTGGTCAACACATCGGCAACATGTTCCTCCGTGCTAACATACCAGAGCTTTATGGCTCCTCTCTGCACCATATCACGGATGAAGTGATATCGAATCTCTATGTGTTTCGACTCATTATGGAACACTTCGTCTTCATACAACTCTGGTTATCACATAGGATCACGGTGGCTTCCCTCTCTAGATCAAATAGATCTGTCAACAACATCCAAAGCCATACGACTTCACAACTGGCAGAACATGTAACAATGTAATCTGCTTCTGTCATGCTGAGAGAAATACTTGATTGCTTCCTACTCTGCCATGAAGTCATGGCTGACCTCAAATTGAAA
Source organism: Picea sitchensis (assembly GCA_010110895.2). Taxonomy (NCBI): domain Eukaryota; kingdom Viridiplantae; phylum Streptophyta; class Pinopsida; order Pinales; family Pinaceae; genus Picea; species Picea sitchensis. Next base: position 2,228 of record SNQJ01S0107254.1, read on the forward strand.
CAACATCCTGAAGTGTTCTTTCTATCAGAAACACTTCCAGCTCAATCTGAATCGGTGTAACCACTCAGTCTGAAGTCATGATCTCCATCATAATTGAGATCACAATCATTAGTACCCTTAAGGTACCTCATCATATGTTTTGTAGCAACAATGTGAACATGTCTGGGTTCTACTAACTCAAGGAAAAACATATATCTAGCCTGGTATTCGTCAAATACATCATTGAACCAATAATTTGTCTGTATAGAATGGAATCAACCAATTATGACGAGGTATCTACTAGGAACTACAACTTCGTTTTCAGGGGTGTGTACATGGATATACATTTCAACATGTCAAACCTCTTCATTTTAACTGCATACTTCCCTTGGTTAAGGAAGATCTTCTCTGTGCTCTACTAAACTTCAAGACCTAAGAGATAATGCATTAATTCTTCCATCAAATTTTGTAGTGAGCTTCTGCAATTTGTGATGAGCTTTTCTTCATCTTGTTAAGAATATATCATCTACATATAGTAGTAACATCACTGACTCATCATTCATAAGCTTGATATAAAGGTTAGAATCAACTTTACTCTTTGGTAAGGCCCAAGCTTGTCAGGAAACTGTCAATTCTTCCATACCAAGCTCTAGGAGCTTGCTTCAACACGTACAGAGTTTCCTTCAACTTGCAGACATGAGTCTTTCTATATTCAATCCTCAAATCAATTTTTCTTATTACATTGTACAAATCTGGTACACTTGCTCAACTACAACTCAATCTGCACAATCATGTGCTAGCTCTATGTGCTCTCTTCAAAGCACTATCTGTCTCACTGCATGAGAGTATGCCATCTCCTCTCTTTTTTTTGCAACTGTTCCTTCTGGAACTGAGACTCTACACCTGCAATTGTTCTGAGACTGAGAATGATTGTTTCATCGTCACTGTGGCTGCTAAAATCTGAGAGTAACTCCTGTTATTCTATCACGACAACAACTTCATCTGAAATTGAGAGTGGCTCAATAACTGATACTGAAGCTAACTCTTCTTCTTTTCATGGAGGTAACCCTATCTTTCATTGTAGTCATATCTCCATGACCCAACTAATGTAATGCAACAACTGCCACTCAATTTAAAATATGGGGATTGCTCCCCCTGCATCTCATACTATATGTGAATCATGGTTGTTCTGGTTGTCTTCATAAATATTGGAACTATTTCTTCAATTATTGGAGTAAGTGTCTCATCATAGTCTTCTCGCTCTTGCTGGGAGAATCCTCTAGACACACATCAGGATTTTATACATATGCAACATGCTTGATTAGTATAGATCAATCTTGGAAGTCAATACTGACTTCTCTTCTAGTCTTATGGAAGAATCCATATCTTAGTCCTTCTGACTGGATTCCTTCTCTGTTACTGAAACAAGGGAATCTTCCCGGGATATTTCATATCTCCTAGAAGTTTCTGAAGCTATGATCTAGTCTTCTCACAACATCTGTCTCCCAATCCTGGAAGTTGTCTCTTCACTTGATCCTTTATGAGATCAGGCTTATCCTTGATTTCTTCTGAGTCTACAAGGACTTCATTATCTCTTACAGGGTATACTTGGTGTTGAATACCAAGTCTAAATATGAAAGACTGACTCAGGCTTCAAACGAGATCTGCTTCATGTTCTAATGTTCGGTCATCTTTGGAGCCTTCTGCTCCTTTCAATCAATCTTCATATGAGATACTCTGAATCTCAAAAGATAACTTCTTCTTCATCTTCTTTGGTACATGAGTGTATATGGTCATGTACATAGTTTGCTTCATATCTCATCTAATATGTTGCCTTCTGCAACCTTCACTGTAGCTTCCTCAAGGTTATCACCTAACCTGAAACAAGGTCAACAAAGCAGCAAGCAAGAATAATACCCTTTTGATAATAATAGATAAAACAAAACATGAATAATCATCACACTAGCTCCTTTAGAGCTATCACTTGTGACCTGTCTAAAGCAAAGATCAAAAATAAGAAATACAATACGATACGAGGTCAACACTCCTCTAGTTTTGTGATCAAACATTCCTCCATGGTAACCTGAGATCAACACAAGAAGTTTCTCCTGGAGGAGATGTTAGTTGTATATGTTACATTAAGCATTTATCTCAATATGCCCACATGCTACCAAGTATAATACTCTTCAAAGACTGCTACTTCAACTATAGTGTTTACTTGTAATGGGGTAGTTGTCAACTTTGTCATGTGCAACTTTGAATCTTATCAACTTAATTAATCAAACTTGGAACTTGGAGCCTTGTCCTCAAGAATGAGGGTGTTGTTTTTCTTCCAAGTCTCCTTCACTCAAGATGATGAGTGCTTTCTTCAACCCGTCTTCTTGTACTAAGACAATATGCTATCTTGATAGAAGGTTGGGTTAGAGAATAAACTCTATGATCTCAACTTTAATCCATCTAATATCTTAACTTTAATTTTGACCAAAGGTTAGTATGATGGTCATAGCTTCAACATGCAACCTAGATCAAAATAATGTCATAACGAATAGATGCATATTAGAATAATCAAACCTGGGTTGCATTATTCCTTTGAATGTGTTGGATCTTGAGATCCTTCTGGATCTATGGCAAGAGATCCCTTCTCCTGCAAATACCCTTTAAGGCTTAACCGTTTAAACATGTGTGAGTACATACCTCTGACGACATTTGTAGGTAGTGGCACCATCTGGTAGCAGCGGTAATGATCACCAACTCTTAAAAACTTCAAGGGTGATTGCAACTGGTACTTCGATTGATACTTCAACTAGTATTGCAACTGCAATTGATACTGCAATTGTTTCTGAGACTGCAACTGCAACTTAGGGTTTTATGAGGAAACCCTGATTTTTCAAACTTCAAATTTTGAAATTTTGATCCAGGGGATAGATGCGCTGAGCTGAGGCGAGTAAGCTGGTGCAGTCAGATTTCTAAAAATCCAAATTTTACCCCCTCAAACTTGACCAACGGATTTCTAGACTGGTGCTTCTGGTTTTCTCGTACTTTTGGTTTTCTGGTACTTCTGGTACTCTGGTACTTCTAGTACTTTGTGAAAACTAAGGTTTCACTTTCTGGGAGATCTACCCACTAAAAAGGTGCATTGAAGGTGCCAAATAATTCCTTGGGTTAGGGCGCACTTTTCTAGATGGGTTTGAGGCTGAAAATCTTCTTTAATAAAAATCCCTAATTTTCATGTACGACAACAATGACGTTTTTCTTCTTCTTGTGAAAGATGCTCTCTTCAGCTTAGCTTTGATACCATGTTAAGGTTTAAGCTATTATTAGGTTTTTTTTCAATTCACTAGATAACCATAGCATAGATAGGAGCACTGAGAAATACACAATCACAAGAGACCTATCATTTATCCTGGGAAACCCTCATGGGGGAGAAAATCCAACAAAAGCTTCCTTAATATAGATAGCCAATACAGTGCCAAGAGAATAAACCAAACACTACAAAAAGTCCTCTCCCAAGAATGTACCTCTCTCTCTCTTCCTTCTTCTCCAACTACAGCTCCAAACTTGCGCTCTGATGAACAAGTGAGTGAGTGAACAAATGAGGCATTGGCCTCTCTTATTTATACAATCTGGCAGGTGTGAACTAAGGTGTCTTTTCACTAGCAGGGCTGACTTCTCATCCTAGGTGGTTATAACCACTTTAATATGCTATGGAGGGCGACTTCTCATTTAGCTTATTACAATTAGGGTTTGATCAATCCGCAAAAGGGGATTTGGTCATTTACAATACCTGACATGATCAATCCACAAAAGGGGATTGATCTAATGAATAATACATCAATAATAAATAGAATACTCTTTGTAATTACAATATTTCAATATCTAAGGCATTAACCATATGTCTTGAAGTATTTACTTACCATGTGCTTAAGGATTGTTATAAGCAAAGGAAAAACAACTAAAGAAATTTTTTCACCATGGAATGTGGCGTATTGCTACAATTGTTTCTCTATAAAAGTGTAACTCCTTTCCAACTATGAATTACCCTTGTCCTTGTCAAGATGCAACAATGAGAGAAGTAAAGGATGTTGAAAAAGGGGTGAGGGATTGTTGGGAACACCTCATTGATTTGAATGAAGAGTTGGAAGGGAAGGTGGGGAGAGTTGAAAATGTGGTGATGCAATTGGAGTATGAGACCAAGTTGGAATTTCAAATAGAGAATGTGAAGTATGACAAAAATATGTTGTTGTGGAAGCGAAGGTTCTTAACCTTGAATTGCATACGGTTCCATATCAATATATGGTGAACACGCTCTCAAGCTTTAAAGGAACAAGTTTGTATGCTCTTTGCCTCCAAATCAAGGAATCGACCTTGAAGGAAAGTTTTACACTGGCCAGATTAGAAGCACCCTAGGTTGAACCAAATCATTAGCCAAGTGACAAAGCAACCAACAACCCTACCATGGAAAGGCTTGTTTGCACCTAGTTTAAACCAATACATCTTTATGATGTTTGTTATATGTGTGTGTGCATGTGATTTTAGATATATGCAAAAGTATAATTCTTCAAAACTTCCAGGGTTTATGTATGTATGGGTATTATGTAACATATGTTGTTTTTGGATATAGTTTGTTGTTATAACTCATGGTTCTAAAAAAACTTGCTTGTCAAGAGAGGATAACCTTTGTCATGGTTCTAAAAAAACTTGCTTGTCAAGAGAGGATAACCTTTGCGCACCATTAATCTTTCTACAATTCAATCATCCTTCCACCTCATTATTTCACAAGTCTCCAAGTGTTTGAACCATTCTTAGCTAGCCATATTTCTACAAAACAAAGAATTAAACCAATACGACCCGTATCAAGGGATAATTTCCATATAAATCTCGTTGCAAAATCCCATCCAATCCTTGGGCTTACAAGTACCAATACGACTCATTGGACAATAACTACCATCCCAACCAAATCCTTTGGGGAAATGCCCAACCTAGAAATTTTAAAAGTATTTGTTCCACCCACCACGTTATAGATCTCAAAGGACCCTTTATGTCACACACATGAAAATTCAATGGAAGAACATGTTTTCCATTCATAGCCCCTACAACCCATTTAGACATCAACCCTACCCCTTGAGCTTGTACATTAGTCAAACCAAGCCCTACAACCTCAAAAGGGGAATTGTATAAATGGTTATTTTCCTAGGCATTGGCTTTGACAAGACTAATGATAGGATTGAGGTGGACTTCATTTTAGATACGTTGACTCTGGTTGGGATCAAGATTTCCTTCACTCGTACTATGGGCTTTTGTTAATAGGAAATTGACGAAGTTAGTTCAACTATAACGATCTAATAAGCAAGGGTGTTCTTTGGCCCCCTATTTGTATGTTATAGCAACACATGGATTAGGTTATCTCCTTGAAGATTCTCAATTGCAAGGGAAAATTATAGGAGTTCTTAAAGACCAGAGGGTCAATCCACTATCTCATATCGCTTCGTTAATGCAACATGTGCAATGGTTAGTCACATAGGCAAAGATCATATCATTGGGTTGGATTACTTTCTTAACTAGCTTGTAAGGTGAAGTATCTAGAAAGATTATAAACTTAGTTATTCCCTTTGGAATTGGAATGCGCCTTTAACAAATATGTAGAACAATTCGAAAACAAGGTTCAAAGACAACTCGCTTAAAATGCATTGCTTGCATGGACAATCACCATAGCATGGTATCGGGACAAGTTGATTATTCTTAATGTCTTTTCCTTCTGCAGCAAGATACATGAAATTGGCTTTGCAAATGCATGGCAAAGGCACAAATACATGTAGTAGTTCCTAAACTTGTAGGGGAATGGGTTATTTTACTACTAAACCTAATCGTCAAAAACAAATATGAATTGATATATTTCACATTAACATGTCACATCAAATAAGAATGAAGCTACGAATCAAGATATTTAGGATATACTATAAAACAAAACAATTTAATCTATAATCTTTTTACTGGGAAAATCAACACCAAATAGATATTTATTATTACCAATCTCCAACCAAATAAATTTACAAAATTCAATCCTCAATTCTATGACCCACTTAGATTTATAAACCAGTATTACAAAATTTCAATCCTCAATTCTATGACTCCACTTAGATTTATAAACCGTTATTACAAAATTTCAATCCCCCTCAATTCTATCCCTAAATCTATGTTCAGATTTAATCAACCACAAATCTAATAATAAATTAAAAAAAAAAAAATCAAAGCATACATTGCAACTACCAACAACTTAGCAACAAAAACACTGCACCATACTTGGTCATTACAAGAGACCAATAAACCTTTAGTATCTCCTACAAGAACATTATGCATACATAAGCTTCTCCCGGTTCTTCTACAACTGGTATCCACAGCCTATTTCTTGATCGCACAAACGTCATATTCTTGTTATGTGGAAGACACATCACAATGTGCATGCACCATAGACTCTGCCCTTCGAATTTTTGCTTCCAGGGATTATCTGTAATTCACCATTTTTGTTGAAACAACATGCACGATTTTTGTTGAAATAACATGCACGAGAATCATACCTCAAATGCAACCCCGCCAGATCCTTTGTCATCTTGTTTTATTATGTTTTCATACCATCAGCCAATGGTCATTTTGTTTAATTATGCTCCCCCTATCACTACCAAAAGCATAAACCATCAGCCACTATCATAGTATTTTATGTGTTGACCAAAGGACTGATGTTCTGATCCCCAAGAAATATCTCTCTAGCCCACAGATTTTCAAAAATCATCTCCAACAACACTTCGCGGAATCTAGCAATAGCAGATTTGACTCCCTGTGTAGATCGGTTTTACACTGCACACAGTACGATCAACCATAACAGCTGTTATCGGATTCCAACACATAACAGCATTTATCGGATTCCAACACACTTTTGTTGTTTTCTATAAAAGAGAAACCGAGCCTTCAATCACTCCATGTCCCAAGAATATGACGAAACATCGATATCCACACTCCATGTCCCAAGAATATGAGGAAACATTGATATTCACTACTACTTGCAGGTCCATGTCCAAGCATGATCAAATCATGATTTCAAATTGGGGCTAGTAAATATCAAGCTTGCTATAAAGTATTGAATACTGAAACAGTGGATTATAGACAAGCAATATACAGTCTGTTACAAAGCATTGTGTTACAAAGCATTGAATGTTGCAGTAGTTGGATTATAAATGAGGACAGGTGGATTATAGATTTGTCACAGCGTTCAACCTATAATTAATCAAGCAGAATTTAATGTCCAACTACCTATAAGTCCAACTACCTACTATAATCCATCATTCAATGATTCATAACAAGCTGGATGTCCAACTACCTATTAGTTCAACTAGCTACTATAACCAGCTAGCTACTATAATCCAGCTGTTGCATTCACCATTCATAACAAACTGGATATTGACCGCCCTCAATTGTTACACCGCTCCTTGAACAAAATACACCAAAAATTCAGCTTGGCTTCTCACATGGCCTGCCTCAAACGCAAATCCATGTGACTCTGGCAGAGTAAAAGCAACACAATCCAGCATCCCTTACATCCACGATCCAACATTTCAATTTAGCATCCATCGCCAGCAGGGATTCAATCTTTTGTGCTTCGACCGGTCTATTTTTCTCACTACACATCAACAAAACTGGCTCGAGCCCCAACAGCACCACCCATCCGCTTTCACAGTTTCCAACACTCATCAACATTGCGAGAATGGTGCCACAACTGCTCACACGAGTAAATCTGCTTCACATAGAAATAATTTATGCCCAGCCATTCCACCTTTTTAATAACTCCTGGCCAGGCACTGGTGCATGTGGTTAGCAACTCTTTAATACCTCCGCTTACTCGCAAGCAATAATAGGTCACAACGCCATACTTCCATGGCTCCAAGAATCAGACCCATTCTTGCTAGATTCCAGGCCTGCCCAATCCTGATACCCTAATTAAAAAAACATGGAGAAAATAGGCTAAATAAAAAGCCGAGATGATAATATTTACCATAGAAATCTTTTCCTTCTGAAAACTAGCAGTATTAAATTGGTCGATGTAACCAGCCAACCAAAGAAAAATTGGTCGATGTAAACCCTAAAAACCCTTTACTGAAAAATTAATAATAGCTCACAACACCATACCATACTTGCATGGCTTCCAACATTTGACCACTCTGGCTAGATTCCAGGATTGCCCAGCTTTCATGCCATATTAAGAAATATCAAATAGATATCTATCATGAATATTATATTGTTCAGTCCCACCAGTTAACCAAAGAGAAGCACACACAAGCCCCAATACTTACCCTAGAAACCCTACAGCTCAGCTCACAAGACAATACTTCCCTTGGTGTTTCCTAGGTTGGTTTCCAAGTTATCCAATCAATCAGCAGCGGCCGAAGTTGGCAATCTGCAACCACATAGAATCAGAGTTATCCAAGCAATCTGCAACCATATTGTGTTCAAGTTACTCAAGCAATGTACAGCGCCGATTTAGCATTGCTGTAAATTGCTTGAATAATTTGACACAATGTGAGTGACTGCCAATTGAAGAAAACCCCAGAACCTCCCTCGTACGAAACAAGGCGCTCTATACCATATTGTGTTCAAGTTACTCAAGCAATGTACAGCGCCGATTTAGCATTGCTGTAAATTGCTTGAATAATTTGACACAATGTGAGTGACTGCCAATTGAAGAAAACCCCAGAACCTCCCTCGTACGAAACAAGGCGCTCTATATTATAGAGGTCAAATTGTTCTATTCTTATATAGAACCTTCATCGTACGAACCACCCGGGAACCTGCCCTCAACTCTTTCTAGCCTAGCCCTAACCCTGAATCCCTTGCACCTTGTCGTGTAGATTAAAAATTAAAAGAGCACCTGAGTGGGCCTCACCGGTTAAGAACATGTGTTATTTCCGGGAATGTGATGGTAAGGTGCAGGTAATATTAGAAAAATTTAATGAAAATTGTATATTTGTAGTCAATTTATTTCTCAAATATAGGGTGGAGGTTTTTTAGGTAATTTAAAAAAAACATAATATGGTTAAATTTTTCTTGTAAAAATATGAAGGAAAAGGGTGTGGGGGATAAAATATAATATAGTTAAAATTTTCTCAAATATTTTTTTATTATTATAGAATTATCAAATCATGAAATTTAATTGACTCTTTAGTTTCCACTTTATTTGTAAAGGTTATTTATACAATTTTTTTATTAATTTTATGGGACATCAACATGGGTATCATTCTTGTTGTGGTTTAAGTGTTGTTGACAATCATTACTCTCTTGGGTCCTAATATTTTTAGAGATGAGAAAAGCCCTAAGGATTCATAGGTTATCAATGTTTTTAGAACTTTGAATATCATAACTCTTAAACTCCCACCTAAGTGGAAAAAGTCTAATTTAGAGATGCAGCTTTGAGGTAGTTATTATGAGTTATATTGTTGTCACTTTAATACAACTTTCTCATTACTTTTGGCTAACTTTACAAAGGGCCATTATGACATCCTGAGAAAGAAAGTATTAAGATGACTAACCACAAATGCAAAGATTTACTTCAATGATGAAGAACTAAATCCAATAAAAAATATAACTTTGTAAAATAAAGTATTCAAAACTTAACTTAGAAATGTGATGTTTCATATAAGTTTATTTTAACTTTTATATAGAAACAAGCATACTTGAAATAAATCCACTTAGATATAGAGCAATTAGTACCAGTGGACCTAAATTTTCAAATTTTAGTTTGAAGGGTGAAACCACTTCACTCAACCTTTTTTCAATGATATAAAACTAAGCTCTCAAGGTTAAATTACAAATATGATTTATAGTATGCAAGAAGAAATTGATTTGTGAAAATAAACAAAAACTCAAATAAAAAATGAATTATTGCAGGATAAATATAGGTTTAATCACAATTAAGCTTTTAATATGTGAACCTTGAAATAATCCCAAATTGTAAATTAAGAAAGAGTCTATAATATGGCCACGAGGGTGTAGAACACTGGTTGATGGAGTGTGCACTTTCTTATATGAAGTCATAAGTTCAAAACCCTCCAGTAGCCTTGTGTGTAGCATGAGGGGTCACATTGGCATGTCAAAACCATTTCAAATTGTGATTATGAATAAAATCTAGAATTTAAATTTATCTATATCAAAATGGCTAAACTTTTATCAAATTTGCAAATTGATTTGTATTATGAGAAATTCCAGATTTGTTTAAGTGAATAATAATAGCTCAAAACAAAAGATAAATGCTTAAAGTGCAAAATTGAGAGCATTTCACAATTATTGTTTTAATAGAAGAAACTTGAAACGATTCCTAATTGTGATAAACAAGTCTAGAATATAAATTTGTTTATGTTAAAAACAACGAGACTTAATAATGAAATTTAACTAGAACTATATGCAATAATTTACTTTAGATTTTTAGATTTCAAAGTGTAAACAAAAAAGGAAAAGAATTTTGGATTTTAAATATTTAGGGTTGGTGAAGTCAAGCAAAGCACTTATTTTAATGACCTATTTTTTTATGGATTAAAAATGGAAGCAAGGTTATTAAAGACCCAATATCCTTCACTCTAGCTAAAAATTACTGTAAAACCCTATAAGGAAGGGTTCCAAAAGGAATCCACCTTCAACTAGCAAATCCAACTATACCCTAGCAATTGATATAAGTGGTTGACTCCAGGAACTAGTGCTAAAACTTAGGGTTAATGAAGTCAAGAAAGACTTCTTTTAAATGACCTATTTTCTTATGGATTAAAAATGGAAGTAAGGTTATTAAAGACTCAGTAACTTCCACTCTAGCTAAAAAATAATGTAAAACCCTACAAGGAAGGGTTCCAAAAAGAATCCACCTTCAAGTAGCAAATCCAACTATACCCTAGCAATGAAAGAAACTAGTGCTAAAAACCTAGGGTTAATGAAATCAAGAAAGACTTCTTTAAATGACCTATTTTCTTATGGATTCAAAATGGAAGTAAGGTTGTTAAAGATTCAATAACCTCCACTCTAGCTAAAAATTAATGTAAAAGGCTACAAGGAAGTGTTCCAAAAGTATCCTTCAACTAGCAAATCCAACTATACCCTAACAATCGAAATTAATGAGCTTGCTAGAATTCCTAAGATATATAAAGAAAACTATCAATTAACAATAACTAAGATAACAAGAGAGGAAAGAGGTTTTACCACACATAACTCTCTCCAAGTGGTAGAATTCACCCTTGAATGGATCCAATTACTATTCTTGGTTATGTAAACGAATTAACAACATCCAACTTTAAGCACCAAAATATAGTCGTGCTCTATTTAAAAATTAACTTCAAACGCTAAACCAAAACCCCCTAATGATTGGATTGCTGCACTACTTTCGGAAATTCAAAAACAATCTATGAGGGGAGCCTCTTATATAGTGTTTGAGGCTCAAGAACCCTCTCAATACAATAATATTTTTCTAGGGATAAACCATTAGATCTAGCCAAGGAGATCATAAAAAATTATTATCCTCCAACTAACTAATGAGTAAAATTGTTAGCATGTAAGGCCCTCTAGGTCACACGTGTGGTACATGAGGCTCAAAAAGATGGAAACCCTCATAAAATTCTCTGACAACCTCATGGTGAGTTCTCCAAGGCTAATCCGGATTTATGTAGTGTCAATAATGAAATACAAAATACACATAAACACAGATGCGAAATGCAGCCAGACTTCACTTCCTTAATAACAAATGACTGAAATATGCTTACGCACATACCGGAAATAATTAACTAGGCCGGTAGCTTATCTCTTAGAAGAGATGTGGCGTCTACATGCCTCTGATCGTTACAAATGGAGGTTCGCCAAGGCCTATTATTATTAAGAAACAATGGAAAACCCTAAACATCCAAAGACTAACCCTAGGAGATGAAACACCAAGACTATGGGTTCTCGCTTAGTAGTTGGTACATCAACTTCCTCGGGACATAACTTTGGCATACGACTTCGCTTGATGTGTTCCATACCCTCGCTAGAAATATCTATACTTCCAGGGACTACAACTTTTGCGAGAAACATCAATCCATCATCCATGTTGCTCCCCATTTTCCCAAAAAACGCCGTTTAAGGCCCCAAAACGTTCCGCGTAGTTCGTGACCCCAAAACCGCAAAATAGTAAACCGTATGAAACCGAAAACCGAAAGAAGTACCGGTGGGGTCTAGGTGGAATAGGGTGGGCGGCCACTTAATATCCACTGGATCATTCCTCCTCAGGGAAGCAATGGTCCCTATTGCTGAGTTCTCCATGAGATGAGTGTTCCATTGAACTTGGTCCCGTGAGCCACTTTGCCTGGTGAAGGAGTTGGCTTTGACAACTCAAATATAGTCGCATCCCTTTGTTTCTGCGCCTGATCCGCGGTATCCACGATCTGTCTCGGCCATGGCTTGTTCCATACCGGATTTAACTCTATTGGTGTTGTCTCCTGCCGTTTGATGCGTCTAGGTAGAAGTGGAAAGCAGAAATAAGGCGTCCACATTGAACACTAGGTACCATGGAATGGTGGTCGCTGGAGCTCGTATTTTCCCCAGTCTTGGTAGAGGGTGTACGACTCCATATCGGAGCGAATCCAAGCTTATGGGTGGGGTCTCAAATGAGGTGTTCTTTGAAAATGTAGCCACTTTGTCACCCACCTAGAAGTTGTGTGGCAACCGATGTTCATCATGTCACGACAAAATTTAGTATTGGCTCCGTCCAAGATGTCATGAACCCGTTGGCGTACGTGTTGAATGTGCTCAATGAAGTTGTTTTGCCTTGTCAGCCGTGACCGACATGAGCTCAATCTTCTTGAGTAGCCACAAACGGCATGGCCATGTCAATGGGACACAGTGGCTAGAATACCAAGCCCACCTAAAAGGGGATGTGGTCGGTTGAGCTATGGAGAGTCTTGCCAGCTGTTTTGTACTATAGAGGCTCTCATCCCATGTGCGCGGATGCTTTGAATTGTACATGCTTAGAATGTGTACAATCATCCGGATGACGACCTTCCTCGCCCGCCATCGGGCCAGATGCAGTTGTGGACTTTGAGCTTGGTGTCCAATATTGACCAGAGGTTCGACCAAAATGTACTAAGGAACCTACTATCCCACCGAGATGATAGACCGTGGGATCCCAAAGTAAAATCAACACCGCTCAAAGAAGAGTTTAAGCAAGCTATTTCAAGCAGATATTCTTGCAGCCATCATAATGGACATCTTTGAGAATTGATCGACGACCACAAAAAAACACATTCATTTCCATGCAGAAGGAAGGTCTCACATGTAATCCGCCAGATGGATTCCCAAGGTCGACATGAGAAGTGAGGCATAGAGGCCTTGCTTCTTTGATGGTCGGTTTGGAAATGTCACAAGCAGACTTGATGTAAATTTCACATCTTTTCAAGGTTCGGCCAATAGAAATACTTTGCAGCATCGCCACTCTTTTCTCAACCCCAAAATGCCCAAATGACTGACCAGAAGTGCTACCCCAAATAATCTTAGCACGCTTCCTCTTGAAGGAACACAAAGGTGTCCTGTGACAAACGTGCACCGAGGTGAAAATTGGGAACTTGCTTACCCTCCAAGAGTGCGTATTGTATGTGTGGTCAATTCTGGATCACTTGTGTAGAAGTTTCACCAATCGTAAGTCTCGTGCCTACAAGAGTTGAGCACAACGGTTAGCGCCACGATGGGTGGCCGTTCCATCGAGGTAGTCTACAACATTATTGGTGTTACCTTTTTTGTACTCTTAATGTTCAAATGAAACCGCTGTAGGTATGTGGACCACTTCCCGATGCATGACCGCTCGGCAACTTCCCCTTTGTGTCCAGGAGCGAACCGGGCAGGGTCTGGTCCTGTGGGATGATCGCTTCCTTCCTTAAAATGTAATGCTTCCATTGCCTACAAGCCCGCACAATGGAATACATTTCCTTTGTCATAAGTGGGATACCGGACTGTCGGAAGCAGTCTCAATCGCGGATATGCCAATCGGATGCCCATGTTGAGTAAGGATCACTAATAAAGTGGCTAACCGGCGGCATCCGCCTCGATCTCAAATGAAGCCGCTGAAAGTCTAGTAATGTGAGCACTAGTGCGTGAAAGCAGTGATAAGCCAACCCTTGAACGCTCTCAGTTGAGATCTCGCACTAAAAGATTTTTTCTTTAACTCCTCCCTTGGTGATCTGACTCAAGGGCCAAGTGATAAGGAGAGAATCCCAACACAAACCCTCACGGTGAGAAATTGGCAAGACTCCAAAAAAGCCGCCGGAGCTCACAGGTATTGGGGCCGTCCAATCCCAATGACTTGATCACTGGATCCACATGCACCCCCGCCATCAATAATGTATCCTGACATCGAACCCTACGCCAAAAGTGCATTTCTCCAAATTGGCAATACAACTCTGTGTTGCTCTTAGTTTTTGGAGGACCTGCCGGATGTGGTGGAGGTGTTCTTCCAAGTCTGTAGTCAAGATTAGAATGTCATCCAAGTCCACTACTAAATGAGTTGCAGCGACCGCAGGATGTCATCCATCACCCTCATGAATGTTGTTGGGCATTCGTCAACCCGAAAAGGCATGACCAACCATCTCGTGCGCCCTTGATTTGAAATGCAGTCTTCCACATAAGAGGGTTCAATTGATACCCGGTGATACCCAAACTTCAAGTCACCCGTTAAAATATTTCTCCCCCTTGAGTTGGTCCGGCGTCATCAACTGCGGATCGGTACCTATTCAACGCGATTCGTCACAATTCGATATCAATGCGTATTCCAAGTCCCATCCTTCTTCGCACCAACATGATCGCTCCCACAGGGCGATGAACTGGCCGGATGTGACCTTTCTACAACAACTCGACCGCCTTTTGATTTCATCATTCTCCAAAACAGTGGTCGATAGATGGGTCCATTAGGCGCGGCACACCTGGGTCGACGATGGGGTGCTTGACCTCGGTAGGTGAGGTGACTGCTGGGAGGTGAAGATGTCCAGTTCTCCACCACTCCATCCATCTGTTTCATGTAGCGGCCCCGTTTGAGTTCATGGCCACAGCCTTCCTCTTTCCCTAAGGGCGGATCATTAGAAAACAAATTTCCTGTTTTTGAAAATGCAGCCATCGCGATTGTTTTGCCGCAACCAAAGAGATGGTGGTAGGCTGTGCTATCTCCGGCATCATGTACCATTGCCCAAAGTGATAATACCAAGATGAGGTCTGACTCCGGCTAATACCATGTCGCCTAATAAGTTTGGTTGGCCTAATAATACATCGTAAACATCAAGAGGAGCACGTCACATAATACCTCATCCAAGAAGGGCTTGATGTTGTAGGAAGGCGACATTGTTGGCTCCATCGCAGGTCCCGTCCTTGGTGCAACCATCCCATGGTGTATGGTTGTGGGTGTGGTGCTGTGGTCAGTCACTTCGTTTACGACCCTACCGAGATGTTCTTCTGCTCCGCCGCCGACAATGAACTTCAATGGTGAACCCTTTACCCACATCTTCAAATGAAAGAGACGTCATTCTCCGGATCTTCCTCGGCCCCTCCTTCGATTCGCGGGTGGCAATAGTGGCGCTTGGCCTCGCGATCGAGCACCGGCTTCCCTCCGCCATTCCCTGTCGCTCCCTCGATTCGTGAGCTTCCCCCTGTCATTCCCCTTGTCAGGTTCTGATTCAGAGTTGGAGCATGCATCCGATTCAGAAGCCTTCAACTCGGCTACCAGTGACTGCTTGGCCCAACACTCACTTGTGTTGTGAGTGGAGCTCTTATGAAACTCACACCACTTCCCTGTGTCCTTTTTTAGCTTCATGGTGTTGTTCTTTGCTTGTGGCTTTGGCAGGTTGTCTTGGGTTGCCCTGCCTTGGCTTGGTCCTTTGTTCTGCAGTTTGGGGGTACCTTTCCCTTGCTTCTGATTTGCAAACCCAAAGTCTCGCTTCTTCTGTTTGAACTTATGCTCAATCTTGGCAGCATATAGGTATGCCACACCCAGCGAGGAGATGTCAAGGAAATCCATTTCCTCCTGAATGTATCTGTGCAGACAACTGCGGTACTTTAACACCAAATGTTTTTCTGAATCTTTGATACCCAACTTTGTGCGTAGGGTATGAAACAAATTCGTCATCTCATGCACATCTTGGTCCCTTTGTTTCCGCAGCGTAGTCCATTGTATGTATTTGTCCTCATAGCTCCCCACGGGATAATATTGTTCCTTGATGGCATCTCAAAAATAATTCCAAGTGGGTGCGGTCAAGAATAGAGAGGGTTCTCCCTCGTCCTGTTGCTCCGAGTAGGTTTCCCACCAGTCCTTGACATGGGGGGTGACTTTGAGGAGTGCGAAAATAATCTTTTCTTGGTCGAAAAAGTCATGAACCGAGAAATATCCTCCTAACAGATTCAACCATCTATCTACGGCATCTGCATCTATTTGGCCCTCAAATATGGGAATGTCAAAGTTTACTTGTACCTTAAAAAGAGTGGTGCCTCCAGAGTGGTTGTTGGATGTTGATGCGCCGCCAGTGGGAATTCGTTGAAGAATCTGGGCAAAGTTTTCCATCATCGCGTTCCTCTGTTTCTCGAGGGCCTCCTCGAGCAAAATTTTGATAGGATCTCCTGCTCTCTCATCTTTCTTTTCTTCCCCCATGGGCATTCATCGAGGTTTGCAAGGCTAATCTTGCAAAGGTTCAACCAGATCGAGCCCCAACTCCTTATACCCCGACCTCGTTGGGGACATGCAAAGAAGGATCGAGAATGAGCAGACCGCTCTGATACCACTGATCCGGATTTATGTAGGAACACGATGGAATACAGAAATACACATAAACACAGAGATGCAGTGGAAATAAGACTTCATTTCATTAATAACAAATGACTGAAATATGTTTACAGACAGAATGGAAATAAACTAACTAGGGCGTTGGTAACTTATCTCTGAGAAGAGATGTGGCGGCTACTGGCCTCTGAACTGTGTTACAATGAGGCTCGAAGACCTATTATTATTGAGAAACAATGGAAAACCATAAACATCCAAAGACCTAACCCTAGGAGATGAAACGCCAAGACTATGGGCCATGTTTGGGTAAGTTGGTACATCAACTTCCCGGGGACGTAACTTTGGCATACGATCTCCATTTGACGTGTTCCATACCTTGTTAGAAAGATCTATCCGAGGACTACAACTTTGGGTGAGAAACATGATCAATGGTTCGTTTTGCTCCCCATTTTCCCAAAAAACATCGTTTAAGGCTTCAAAACGGCTCCAGAAGTTCAGGACCTGAAAAACTGCTAAAAATAGTAAACTATGCGGAAACTGAAAAACTGAAAGAAGCAATGGTGGGGGTCTAGGTGGAATAGGTGGGTGGCCACCAATATCCACCTGGATCAAATTCATAACCAACTCCTTCCTTCATGCTAACGACTACCTCCAAATCAAGGAAGTTCCAAAAGAACTCCCATAAGCCAAGGAGATGCTCCAACAACCTCAACAAAGTAGATGACTCCTAAAATATGGTGACACGTGCCTCCAAATATGTGTCAAATGGAAGATCACTCCATAGGATATGATGTGGCATCCTCCAACAAAGCATAATGCATGAAAAACTTACTCAAAAGGTCCAAGGCATTGAAGGAAGGGAACCTTCAAGATCCAAGTGCATAAAAATATGTAGAAGCCCCTCATATAGGTGTTTTACATTATCTTAAGTACCAAAAGCACGTCATATAACCCAAAAGTGTTGGGGAGACAATCACCTAGCCCATGTATGGCATACATGCATAGATACATGCTTAGGCTAAAGAGGAAGTTTGTTTTTAGATGTGATAACCTTTACAATATAATATCACAACTTTTACAAAGTGTTAAAGTGAAAAAACAGAGGAGTACTCTAAGTAAAGTGTCTTAATAGATCCACTCCAAGACCCCTGCACACCCACCTTGGCCATAAATGACCTGTATAATATAGTTAGAACAATCCATAAGGGTAGGACTAGACTTGAAATGGGGACTAAGAGGATAGTCCACATGAAAAACCACAAGGTTCTAGAGAAACCACCTAATTAAAAAAAACACTTTATATGCATCACTAAGCATGGTCTAGTGAAAATACATAAGATACATGGTCACAACTTTTGGATCATCATGATACATAATAACAATCCTCATGAAGTCACAATTGATCATGGAACATTGGGCTTAGAAATCATCTCAAAACATGCAAGAGATAAAATTAGGTGATGGGACAATTTGGTAAAGAAAATATGATCATCTTGATGTGAAACTGAGGGGTAACAACTAGCTCCAACTCAAGGACATGTACTCTTTGTGAGAGTGCATGAAAAATCCAAAATCTACACGACTTGTTAATTTGAACCATTTTCACCAAATATAGAGTATATCCTAGAGAGGGACAAAAACACAAGTGTTTTGTCCCTACTTGTGTAATAATAAATAAAAGAAGAAAAGCACATGGGTACTAGTTAGAAATATCATGATTCACAAGGAGAATTTATAACAATGAGAGTATTAACTACTTCATCAAAACACAATTCAAATGTAGAAATAAATAAAATGAAATGTAGGAAAATAAAATATAATGCTCATGCTAAAGAGCTTATTCATACTAATCTAATTTACAAGGATTCTCTATGACATCATGTATCATCTTTGAAAAACAACTTCAGAATTTGCTCATTTAAGGGCAATGATAATCTCACCATCCAAGTGACTAAGACAGAAAGAATTATCCTATGCAGTATCCTTGATTTTATAGGGACCTAACCACAAACTTTTGAACTTGCCATGTTTCTTGATTTTTCAATCCTTTTATTCCACATGAGAACAAGGTCGTCTTTCTAGAAAGTTCTTAGGCGAGTCTTTTTGTTGAATTTGCCTTTGACCTTTTTTTGGTTCTTTGTGAAGTGGTCAAAGGATTTTCTTCTACTTTCATCAAGTTATATTAGTTTATTTATTCTACTTAGAACCACATATTGGTCATGGGAGAACTTAATTTAGTATACAAATATATGTAATCGAACATGCAATTTAAATTCCATCCCATATACTAGTACAAATAGGATTTTACTGGTGGAATCTTTCTTGGTTATCCTATCAGCTCACAGTGCATTGTTAATCTTACTATCCTAACTTTTCTTATTACCCCCCATCATATTCTTTATCGTGACCATCAAATTCTTATTGCTAGATTCTGCAAAAACATTTCCTTGAGGATAGTAGTTGGAGGAGTGGGATAGGAAAATTCCATAATTGAAGAAAAAGGTAAAGAATGCCATGGAATCAAAGGCTTTGGCGTTGTCAGTTGTGATCTTTGTTGGAACCCCAAATCTAGTGATGTTTTTTTCTTATAGGAATTCCATCACTACCTTGTAAGTTTCCCTCTTAATAGGTATCGCTTCAACCCATTTGTTAAAGCAGTCAGTGGTCGTGAGAATCCATCGATGATTGTTGCTAGAGTCATCTTTGAACTCACCTATGAATTCAAGGCCCCATTATAGGAAGGGAACTTCTACTATGGCCAATTTCAAAGGTAAGGTGATCCAGGTGGATATCGGTGGCCACCCACCTTTTCCAACTGGATCAAAATAGTTTTCTGGCAATTTTGGTAATTTACTATTTTTAACTGTTTTTAACTTCTAGAGCTGTTTTGAGGCCCTAAACAATGTTTTTGGGAAAATGGGGAGAAATATGTAAGTTCCTTCATATTTACCTCAAAATGAATCTCCTTGATGATACCTTTCCAACGGGCTATCATGTGCCTAAAACGGAGATCGTATGCAAAAGTTACGACCCCGAGAAGTTGATGTACTAACTTACCCAAACGTGGCACACATGACTTTTGGTGCTTCATCCCATAGGGTTAGGTTTTTGGATGTCTAGGGTTTGGGGCATTCATGTTTCTTGTAAAAAGGCCTTCAGAGCCTCATTGTAATCATATTCTTGCAAATGTGAGTAGCCGTCACATCTCTTCTCAGAGATAAGCTGGCACCATTCTAGCAAGTCTTTCACTCTATATTTTTACAGTCTCTGTACATTTATTTCATTAATAGAAATCGTGTATTACTGTATATATATGAATCTTGTTATATTTCCAATATATCTCTGTTATATTGTTGTCTCTCTTGCAATATCTCTGAATATTTCTGTGTTATATCTTTGCTCTCATTTTGTGCCAAAAATAATCTAGATCAGTGGTATCAGAGCAGGCTGCTCTGGATCATTTTTTAGTGCATGTCCCCGATGAGGTCTGAGTATAGAAAGTTGGGTCTCAAGCTTGTCTCTCTTGAGGACAACTGCTCTCACACACCCAAGAAACCCTCAATGGCGAAAGAAAATAAAAACGACGGAACAGACGATTCTATCAATCTATTGCTTGAGCAATCTCTCACGCGACAGAGGGATGAAATGATGGAGAATTTTTCCCACATCCTTCAATTCCTATCGATATCATCAAGCGCATCTTCATCAAGCGGCTACTTTGGAGGCACCTCACCTTTTAAGGTACAGGTCAATTTTGATATTCCTATATTTGAAGGCCAGATAGATGCAGATGCCCTGGATAAATGGTTAAATATGTTAGAAGGTTATTTCTCTATTCATAATTTTTCTGACAGGGAAAATATCACATTCACACTCCTTAAAGCTCTCCCCCATGTCAAACATTGGTGGGAACTTATTGGGAGCAAAGTTCCACAGAGGATTCTGGAATATATGGGGTTGAGCCCACTTGGGATTTTTTTGTGGATGCGGTAAAGG
>SNQJ01S0107254.1:29686-47290 GCA_010110895.2 Picea sitchensis
TAAACCATTTAAACAAGACATCAAGGTGTTGCACATTTTCATTTCTAATAAAATCCATGAAGGCATCCCAATGATCATTTGCACTAATACCATTATCTCCATGAAATATTGACAATCTTCCCAAAGACTTGGGTAGATCATGGGGTTGACCAACAATAGTTGAGAAATCAAAAGGCTTGTAGCAATTAGATAACCAAGGGGAAACCATTATACTTTGAGGATTAAGAGAGCTTGAGTTATTAGTAAATAGGTTTCTTATATTTTGAATAGAATCAAATCTCAAATTATTATTAGCTTCCCTAGATTTATTCCTATTTATTCTTTTTCTATAAAAAAAATTTAGCTTAGAAACAAGGCAAATTAAACCTTGAGATGTCTTCATGTATTGTATTTCTTAGATATATTTTCTTTAGATGGAGACATCATATGAGCTATATGAATTGAAATCTAAATATCATACTCATCAAAGACACATTTATGAGAAGATATCTCCATAAAATTAGAGGTTATGGACTTTATTCTTGGCAATGATGCCAAAAATGTTACCTCATAATACATGTGGAAAAACCCAATCTGCAGATGCAACCTTGATGTAAATATTAGGAGTTGTACCATTGTCACCTTAATACAACTTAGTCTTCATTTTTGGCTGGCTCTCCAAAGGCCAAGGGGGGATCCTCGAATTATGTGATGATTATGAGAACCTAAGAAAGTAAATATTAAAATGATTAACCACAAATGTAATAATTTACTTCAATAATGAAGAATTAAATCCAATAAAAGATATAACTTTGTAAAATAAATGATTCAAAACTTAAAGATATGATGATTCATATAAGTTGACTTTAACCTTAGTAGAACCAAGCATACATCAAATAAATCCACTTAGAGATAGAGCAATTAATAATTATGTGGATTAAACCCAAATCTGTCTTTATGTTATTAAATGAGGGGAATTTCCATATTTGAGCCTATTGGTGAAAACCACTCGATCAACCTCTTCCAATGGTATAAAACTAAGCTCTAATGATTAAATTACAAATCTGATTTATGGTTCACAAGATGAAATTCTAGAGTTTTGAAAATAAATAACTACCCAAGTAAAAGATCAATTCTTGAATGATAAACTTTAGTTCAATCACACTTTAGTATTTTAATATGTGAACCTTGCAATAATTTCAAAAGTCTAGAATATCATTATGACTATATCAAAACACTATACTTAATCAAATTGCAAATCTGATTTGTATTATGCAAGAGTAAATTTTAGATTTTCTTTTATGGATAAAAATAGCTTTAAGTGAAAGGTAAATCTTGAAATATAAAGGGGCTCTGATGGGTTATGTGGCTAGGGCTAGGACTGTAGTTAGGGACTGCGACTAGGGCACGAGAGGCAGTTTTTTTGCAATGGAGATTTTCTAACAGGTGAGGATAGTGGTGAAGTAATCAAAAAATAGGGGACCAGCATGGAGCCGATAAAGCGCGTGGCCTTCTCAAGTGCCCACTCGTATAGAGGTGAGCCTTGGATGTTGATAAGTGGAGGAGACGAGGATTGGGCGATTGGGCTGGGAGAAATAGGAAGCCTGACTTTGGCTACTTCCAGCTATGGAAAGGGAGGTCTTCCCTATCCCAGGTAAGTCTTATTCGGTGTCCCTCTTTCAGTCTTCTTTGGTTGAAGCGGATTTTGAGGTGGGGATTGGGACATTCTCGGAGATTTGGCCATCAGGGCCATCACACATATAAGGAGGATCTCTCCCGTCCCTTAGTCCTCAAGAGGCATTTGAAGATGATTTAAATGATCAATCAGTGGAAGGTTACCTTATATCCTTGCCCACTTCCACTTAGGAGGGTATAGGACTTGCGGGAAAGTCAGTAGGGGTGAAGGGTTACACAGTGGTAGAAACAAATAAAAGGATCGCGGAGGGTTTTACACCATGGGCTTCGGGTGATCAGGAGGAGACTATTGTGATTTTTTCCTCGAAATGTTTCATCTCATCCTTCTTAGATGCAAAAGAACATCTGGGTTACAGTTGGAAAAAGGAGAACAGACGATTGTCTCAAAATGTTTTGGGGTTTACAGGTAATGTTGAAGGTACAGTTTTCAGTGGACAAGGGAGGAAGACTGGGGGAGGACATAATCATAAGCGAAAAAGATTAAAATCCAAAGGAAACCTTGGGAGTCTTGTGCTAAGGGAAGACGTGGGTTTAAACCAAGTTACTTGAATGGAAAACCAAACTCTTGTAGGAAGAGCAAGTGGAAGAAATTTTTCCCTAAAAACTATGATTGAATGGACGCATTTTACCTAGAAGGATCATCTTGGTTATGTTCTAGAGATCATATAACTGACTAGGAATTGGTTTGCCTTTAACTTTCTGCAACCGGATCATGCAAAATGGGTCCTGGGAAAATTTTGGAGTGTCAACAACTCCCCCATGATTTTGAAGCCTTGGAGTCTTCTCTTGATGCGAGCAGAGAGAGAATGGATAAAATTTTGGTTTGGGTTCGACTGTCGGTGTTTCCTTTGTAGTTATAGTGGCTAGGATCCTAGTCAGCTTGAATGTCAGAGAGGGGTTGGGTGAAGAAGTCGATCTGAGATGGGGAAGGTATACCCATACCCAGATATTGGATTATGAAAATGTTCCATTTAGATGTTGAAGGTGTCACCAATATGGACACTTGATTATGGTATGTAAGCTTCCATTGAGAACCAGAGGAAGGGGGAATAAAAGCGACAAAGAAAAAGGAATCATATTGGAGGAAGAGAGAAGCCAAACAATGGCTTTCATGGATGGATTTCAGATAAACGCAGTGATAATATAGACCAAAGAACAAGGACATGGGGACACTCCTCAGGAAAGGCAAGAATCATCACTAGAACATGGTACCAAATTTGCAGAATAGGTCGAGGATTTAAGTATTGTCAAGACATTTTCGGATAGCGTGAAGGGAATGGCCTAAGGTAACCCTTTATCTCCTACTCCTCCTTTTATTGTTTTAATAAATAATTTAAATCTAGAAGGAAATGAGTGGTTGGAGGCTCTCATAAACATGTCCCTCTATACAAGGCCCTATCAAATCGTAACTAGACCTCTGGATACCTCTATGATTGGATTTTCTTCGGTCGATCCTCCAAGCCTAAAGAGGATTTGCAATGTCGATGATGACTCTTCATCTTCGTCGTCTAAGAACTCATCTTCTTGATATTTCCTTAAATACCAGAAGAAAATTGTTTCCTCGGGAGGATTGGGCAAGGAAGTGATAAGTACATTGGATAGAGGTGGTCGGGGGAGGAAATCACTGATTTCGAAAGCACAATCTAAAGCCAAGAGTGAAATTTTGGAAGGGAAACAACACTTGATTGAACAGGTGCCTACAACAGTGCGGACCCAGAGAATGGGTTCATGATGAAGTGTATGTCCTTCAATTGTAGGGGTCTAGATGGTCCCCTAAAAAGACCAACGTTAAAAAGGATGATCAGTTCCGAACATCCTGATGTATTGTTTTTATAGGAGACTTTGGGGGAAGGGGAGGAAGTAAAATCTAGGATGAAAAGTTTGCTCCTAGGATGGGAGTTTGAAACTTTGGATTCCATGGGAAGATCTAGGGGATTGGCACTGGGATGGAACACACAGACTATCAAAGTTACAAATTCTTGGGGTATGGAGTCAGGGCTTGGCATTACTATTTTAGTGTCGGATTGAGGGGAAGAATTCCACATTCTTAATATTTATGGTCCTTATCAGAATAGAGGCCCATACTGGGACAGTCCTTTTAACAAGTATTTTTTGAAATACCATTCGGTCATTTTAGGGGGAGATTTAATTTGTTCTCTAGGAAAATCAAAGGTATGGGGTTTGCATGCAAGAACTGATTGGTAGGATACTTCACTCAAAAACTTTCTGATGGAAAATCGATTGATGTTGAACCCACCACACTCAAACCCACTTGGAGGAACAACAGGGTGGGGGAGGACCGAGTAGAAAAACGATTGGATCGGTTTCTGGTAGCAAACTCTTTAATGGAAAGGCATATGTTAATCAAATAGTGGATAGGCTGTGGGAGAATTTCGTACCATTGTCTGATCTTCTTTGAAATTAGATAGGGTCCTAAAAGACCGGCTAGTCCCTTCAAATTCAACAAAACATGGCTAAATGATGAATCTTTCATCACTCTTACTAAGGAAAAATGGGTACCCTTCCTTTAGGATAGCTCTCAGTCGACGGCTTATCAATTTACTAAAAATTTAAAAAGTATCAAGGATAAAGTCAGGATTTGGGCTTTTCAGAAAAGACAAAGTGAAGATTAGGAGCTAAAATAAATTGAGTTTATTCTGAAAAGGATTTCTAAGGAGGACAGGGGGGTTTTGCAACAACTGAGTCCAAGATTTCACTTGTACATCTGGAAGAGAGGAGGAATAAACTACTCAAGGAAAAGGAAGAATCTTGGAGTCTTAAAAGCAGAGCTATTTGGATGGCAAGTGGAGATGAGAATACAAAGTTCTTCCAAGCCTTTGCAAAATGCAGCAGGTGTACTAATACCATTTGGCACCTGAGAGATCAGGAGGGAAATTTGGAGAACTCTTTTGAGGGGATGGAAAGACAATTACTGGGGAAAAATCATTTTCAAGAACTCTTTAGAGCAGAGAATCAAGCTACAATTGAAGAAGTGGTTCGAATGGCCCGACTCTTTCCAATATTTTTTGATGAAGAGGACAATAGACTATTGATGGAAGAAGTCTTGGAAGAAGAATTAAAAGAATTCCTTCATAATTTTCAAAAAGACAAAATCTCAAGTCCAGATGGCTGGACTATTGAATTTTTTCTGGGTTTGTATGATTTTCTGGGGCAGGATATGCTCAATTTGGTGGAGGACAGCAAATCCTCAGGGCGAATACCTCTAAGCTTAAACTCTACCTTCATAGCTTTAATTCCAAAAGATTATAATCTTGCTTCTTTGGATGAGTTTCGTCCAATATATCTTTGTAACTTTATCTACAAAATCATTTCAAAACTTATAGCAAGAAGGGTGAAAAGGATACTCTTAGAAAGAATTTCAAGTGAACTTTTTAGATTTTTGGAAGGCAGACAAATACAAGAAGCGATAGGGGTAGCACAAGAAGGGTTACACAACATTAAATCCAGGAAAATGAAGGGAGCAATGCTAAAAATCAACCTCTCCAAATCCTATGATAGAGTAAGTTAGCTTTATATTTGATTATTACTAACTCACTTGGGATTTGCAGTTCCTTTCATTAGGTAGATCATGAGTTGTATCTCAAAAGTTTCCTTTACAGTTCTTATAAATGGCTCTGCTTCACAATTTTTTCATTCAGAAAGAGGCTTAAGGCAAGGCTACCCTCTCTCTCCTATGATTTTTCTCTTAGTCATGGAAGGACTCAACAGAGAAATTATGGAGGCAAAAAGATTAGGATCCTTCTCTGGAATCAAAATTTCTCAAACACTCCAGATTACACATCTGTTTTTTGTTGATGATGTGTTGATATTTAGTTTGGGCTCTAGACGAGATGTAGAGACAATAAAAAACATCCTAAGTCTTTTTTCAAAAGCAACAGGCATGGAAATTAATGAAGAAAAATCATCCCTTACTACAAATTTACTCACTGAAGAAGAGTGACTTGTTTTTAGGGGAAAAAATCCTTTTGAGGAAAAGAGGATTGATGATGGTTTGAAATACCTGGGATTCATTTTAAAACCAAATTATTATAGAAAGGAAGATTGGACATGGATTTTGAAGAAATTAGAAAAAATATTAAAACTTTGGAGCCATCAATGGATTTCACGTGCACGCAGACTTGTATTAGTAAAATCGGTATTGGAATCCATACCAGTATACTAGATGTCACTCTCTTGGATCCCGAAAGGAATTTTGGAAGCGGTTATAAAAATTACATTCAGGTTTCTTTGGGGTGGAAAGAAAGAATCGCATGTGACTCCATGGGTACGATGGGAAAAGATTAAGGCTCTTGGAGGTTGGGGGTTGAAAAATATCTTTCTCTTTTCCAAAATACTAGCAAAAAAATGTGGATGGAAACTCTTAAAAACCTCCAGTCTCTGGACCAAGGTAGTGGTTCAAAAATATATTGAGCCGGAATCTTTGGAGGTCTAGATTAGGAATCCACAAAAAAAATTGAAAGGAGCATCGGTGATTTGGAAGGTGGTTATCAACTCCTTCCCGCTCATCGAGGAAGGCTTGGCTTAGAGGATAGGAAATGGGCAATGGGTTAGATTGGGAACATACCCTTGGTTGGGGTGCGAACGACAACATATTCTTCCCGAACACCTTGTAAATATTTTGAGAACCCGAGGATACAACACTTTAAATAAACTTGCAGAGCCGAGATTAACAACTATTTGGTCCCAAGGATGGAAATCGGCAAGGTCATTGGGTTTAGAAGAGGAGGATGTCACTGAATTGGATAGATATATAACAGATTTAAAGAGATCACATATTAGTCTCAGTGAACATGAGGATGAACTTATTTGGGATTCTTCTCCTTCAGGGATCTACACTCCCAATGATGGATATACCAGACTAAACTTAGATTTGTTTCAAAGAGAGCCAGTCTAGTGGTGGAAAAATCTTTGGAAGCTTAAATGTTCGGCCAAGACAATATTATTCATGTGGAATGTTCTATCAAACAAGATGTCGACCTAGGATATCCTCTAGAAGAGAAACAATTGTGGTCTAGGTTGGTGCTATCTCTGTAAATATGAAGGGTAATCAAAACATCATATATTCTTGGAGTGTCGATACATCAAAAAAGTCTGGAATGAATGTTTGAGATTTTTGGAAACACGATGCAAGTGGATTGGTCATTCGGTGGAACAGGCCTGACAAGATTGGCGGTTGGATAGAGATAACAAGGGATTCAAATCTTTACCTCTCTTGGTAATCTGGGGCATATGGATAGCTCAGAACTAACTCATTTTTAAAGGAGTCACCATGGTTCCAGATATTGCAGCTACCAAAATCCTTGCCATCCTTTCATCCTTCCCTTAATCTATTGAAAGATTTAAAGCAAGATAGATCCAGGAGGAAGATATTGACAAATCAAACCCTTGGGGTTATTTTGATGGAGCTTCACAAAACAATAGATGTGGGGGAGGAGGTATTTTATTTCTATCATATACACATCATTTTTCCTTAACCTTTGGACTAGGGACGAGATCAAAAAATTATGCAAAACTGATGAGCCTTAAACTACTCATTTATTTTTCTATAGAAAATGAATTCCACTCTTTCACTGGAGGCATTCAAATATGCACAAACACTAGATTTGCTAACATAGTGGACGACATCAAAATTTTACAGTCCTCTTTTGATTCTCTCACATGTCGTCATGTCTATGGGGAAAGGAACAAGGAGGCAGACAGGAGGTCAAAAGAGGGGATTCATTTGGCTATGGGCCAATGGAGAGTAATTGAAGTTCAAAATGGTCATAATCAAGAATATCTTCACCAACCTCTTCTGGAATGACTACAATAGACAGAATACACTCATTTATAGTAAAGAAGTTTCGTAAGGAACTCTTTTGAATATGATGCATAAAAATGATAAGTACATGTTGACTCTATATTCTAGCAATCCTTTCAGGATGGAAAATATTTTGAGATACATCAGTAGCAATCATATATTAGACACAACAATTGATCAGGAATAAACTTTGAAAGTGTATCTGCAGAATGTAATTTTGTTCACATCTGATGAAATAAAATTACGCTTTCTCTTTGGAAAAAAAAATAATCTTGAAATACAAAGCTCAAGGAAAATCACAATTAGATCCTTAATAAATATGAACCTTGAAAAAGATTCCAAATTGTGAATATGAAGCAAATATAGAATATAAATTTATCTATATTATAATGGCTAGACTTGATAAGATTTGTGAATCTAATTTGCATTATGAAAGATTCAATTACAGATTTTCTTAAGAAAATATCAATAGCCAAAAACAAAACATAAATTATTAAAATGCAAAATTTAGGGCAAATCATAATTAAGGTTTTAATATAAGAACCTTTAAACAATTCCTATTTGTGATAAGCAAGCTTAGAATAAAAAAAAAAATATGTTAGAATAAACTAGAATTCAATAATGAAATTTGACTAGAAATATATGTAATAATTCACTTTAGATTTCAAGTAAATTAAAAAAAGGAAAAAAATTTTGGATTTTAAAAAACTTGGTTCTTGATGGGAGAATAATTGGATCAATAAATACTTCCTTTAAATGACTTATTTTCTTATGGATTAGAAAATGGAAGTAAGGTTGTGAAAGACTCAATAGCCTCCACGCTAATCTAGCTGAAAATTAATGTAAAACCCTGCAAGGAAGGGGTCCAAAAAGATCCACCTTCAACTAGCAATTCCAACCTATACCCTAGTAACTGAAATCAATGATCTTGCTCGAATGCTTAGAATATATATAAAACAAACTATCAATTAACAATGACTAAGATAACGAGAGAGGAAAGAATTTTTACCACACTTAACACTCTTCAAGTGGTAGACTTTACTCTTCAATGGATCAAATTGTTAATCTTGCCTATGTAGAGGAATTTACACCAACATCCAACTTCAAGCACAAAAATATCATAGCCACAAGAGAGAAGACCTTGAACAAGAACCCAAATTTCCTTAATGCTTGATATTCAACAACTATTTTCTTGAGTATTCCAACAAAAGAAAAATAATCTGTGAGGGGAGCCTATTATATACAGTTTGAGGGTCAACAACCCTCTCAATACAATAATGCTTTTCTAGGGATGAACCCTTAGATTTAGCCTAGGAGATCATAAACAAACTCTTATCCTCCAACTAACTAATGTGGACAAGGTCAAGTAATACATAAACAAATGAGGTAGTTATGTCACATGTACAGATTCTATTAGGAGAGAGGATGTTTCCACCAAAATAAAAAGAAGATAGGTCAAAGAACTCCAACATTTATCCTCCAAGAAAGGAAATATGCTTAACAAAATCCTCAAATCAAGATCAACCTACCTAGGTGGAAGAGTGTGATGGATGGGTGATAGTTCATTTTTAGAGAACAATGGTTGATTCTGAGACTACAATAGGTTCAAATTTGTATGGTAGATTTGGTTGAATTGTAGAGGGAGAAGATGAGGATTGGTGAAAACACACTTTCCTCGAAAAGAGGGAGTATTAGCTTATGGGGTTACTACTTGTTATCCCCTATCCTAGGGATAACTAAGGAGATCACATCTTGAGGCCCAAAGGTCCTAGACATGAAGTATCGAGATCTGGACGACTTGAGCATGGCCCCGGAGGGCCCCTCTTTTCTTTAGTGCAGATCATTTATCACCAGTAGTAGTATCCATCCCACCAGCCTGGTCCTGAAGTAGCAGTGAGTCTTGCTCCATGAGGTAATGAGTCTAGGTATCACGGTATGTATCACTCTGATTTTTGAATCACTTGAATATGTTGTATTGAATCCTTCTTCATTTCATGACGTTTTATTGGAAATTATGCTCTTTGCTTCGTTCATACTTGGAAGGGTGACATGGTTCCCTAGTAATTTGATTTCCCTTTAGGATGGGTTGCCACTAGGTGAATCTGTGAAAATTCATCATTCGTTCCCTCCATACTTACCACTTTGCATCTTCATTCCTCTCATATTCGTTATCCTTATTTGGGTATTGGGATTAGCTACACTAGGAAGGGTTGTACCTTACCTCATGGGAAGAAGGGGCTAAAGGCTTAGAGGGTAAAAGTAGCTGGCAAGAGTTAAAAGTAAATGTTGAAACCTTTGAGATGCTTCACCCAGGGATCCCCAAGAAAGCGATGAAAATATTCTTAGTAAGAAAAGGGGACCCATAAGATACATAAACACTCAAGGCACTAGTTGATTGATAGGAGATCTCATCACAAGCCCACCTATTATGACCATGGGCATGTAGCGATATCACACTACCACCTATGTGGTCACCAAACCAGGGTAGTGGCTCTTGGTGGCATAGCCAAGAGAAAGGGGGTCTCATCAAGATCCATCCTTCTCATTTCCATGAAATGTTTGTGGATAACGTTGTCACCTCTAGTCATCAATCCATGACAATGTCCCTCAACTATTCCCTTGAAGCACAAGAGAAAAAGATCAAAAGAAATAAAGTTGAGAGTAAAAGGAAATGAATGGGCTAGGAAACAATTGCATTTATGACAAGGTGCAGCTCGTCCTCTACAAAGGCACCCAGAGGTAAGACATTGCATTTCCCTATAATTACATGCACCCCATGCCCAAATACTTACCCCATTCCATCTCATACACTTACATAACTTGGACTAGATCCCACATGGGAAACACCCCAAACTTAAGAGAGGTTAGCCCAATAGGACACTCTGAGACCTTATCCAAATCTAACTTGTCAAATTGCATAATGTCTTTGTAAGGTAGCTAGAGAGGTATTGTGGGGTTTTTTCATAGCAAGATGTATTTTACAGGGAAATGTGATGGCCCTAGTATTGAATCATTCATTAAAGAAAGAAAATCAGCATGGGGAGATACTTGGCCCCATTGGGTAGCTTTCAAATTGCAAGGTGATGCTGCCATTTGTTTTGGTGGGGAAATCACTTGATTATAAGGATGATGAGACTCTTCAATGGAGAAATTGAAAAAAATATTGTTGAACAAGTGGTCTCATGGATAAGATAAGGATACAAAGAGAACCAAAGGTTTATTTTCATGTGAAAATCTATAATAGGGTTCATGGTTGTATTCATAAAGAAAATATCATTGTTTCTAACCTAGTTGCATGCATAATTTTATCAATTATTCAATTGGTTAATGAATTGCAAGTTCAATACAAAAGAATATTCAAAGAACATAGGTTTATGGTGAAAATGTTCAAATTTTAAAGATTCAAAGATGATTATGGATAAATATGTGTTGCATCCAGATTTTTATGCTATGGATATGGATGAAGTGGATATTGTTTTGGGATATCCTTGGATCAAATGAGTGGGTACCATTAATATCAATGTGAAAAAGAATTTTTTGAACTTGTGGTACAAGAAAAAAATCTACATTAGGGATGTGTCTCTGGTAAGAAAAGATGATGGACCCATGGAAGCTAGCAACAAAGTTATTACCCAGTCTGAAGTTGAATCAGGAGGCCAGAGTCTACATAAGGAGATGAAACAAAACTACAAGAAGGGCATGTCAGGGAAGCTAAGGAGGTCATTGACTCAAAGGCACAAAGTGTTAGATTTGAAGAAAAAGAACAAATTCCTAGGTTGGCAGTATATAAAACCATCCACATCATATAGAGATGCAAAAAGTCATCAAGGCAAGAGCATGTGCATGAACACATTTGCACCAGTGAGTTCTGTGAGGAAGAATAAAGATAAAAGAGCAGAGGAACCTTCATGACAGTAGAGAAAGAGATAAAGATTCAGGTAGTAGATAGACATCATGTTGACTTCCATTGGGATGGATGGATGAGTACATTACTTGGTACCCGATTAGTTGGCTACATTGCTTAGCGGTCATATTGTATGGTTTCTTCTCTTTGTTTGTGAGGGGCCGAAACATGTGAAGGGATGGAATGTGTAATGGGCGGGGAGTAATGGTATGGGAGGGTACCAGGGAGGTACCCAATGGGATATATTATGTGTTATTAATTGAGTCATTTAATATATGGGAATGTGGTCATTCAGTGTAAGGTGGATTAGGTCCGCTATATTAATAAAGACTCACTATGGTAGTTGGATGTAATAAATGTGAGGAGGCTCTCTAGAAGGTTCCTAGGAGATAGGAGATCTATATATAAAGAAATCTAGACAGTAGTAAGAACATGGTGAAAAATATTGTGATTGTACAAACAAAGATTGCTTGAGGAATTTTATCACTTCCATAATAGGATCATTGTATGGTGCTCTGCCTCAAGAGTTTTCTCTATTTCTTATGTTAATGTTATGGTGAATGGTTTATGGTTTTATTCTTGGTATTATTGAATATATTTGCACTGGATCTGGTTTAGGTGCCAACAAGTGGTATCGAACTTTCCTTGGAGCAGCAAACATTGTGGAGCAGGGTACTTATTTTTCTTGGATTTTTTTGAAGAGAAAAAAAGAGGGAATGACATTCTCTAAGTTTTTGGTATATTTTTGTAGAAAATTTGCAGAAAAGGTTTGTAGATCTGGGATTTCCTCTTGGAAAAATACCCAAGTTGAAAAAAATCGTCCAAAGCGAGCGTCGGAAGTCAAGATATTGAAGTTTAAAAATCTACAAATTTTTCGATTATTTTTTCCGTGTGGACGGCAGCGAAATTTTATTTCTGTAGCATCGAATTTGCCAAATAAATTGATTACATATCTAAAGTTCCTCTCCCAACTTCACCCAATTTCAAAAAAATATCAATAAGCGGAGTCCGGAAGTGAAGTTGTGAGCATTTTAACTTCAGCAGGGTTTTAGGGTTTTTCCAGAAAAGAGCAACGATTCTGTCGTAACTTATTGGGTGAGTTCATGGGATGATCAGATGGCTATTTCTTCTCAAAACCGAAAAGAAATTCTTGAATCATTCAAAGCCCAATTGTTTCCCACATTGGATAATAGATTGGATGCAGCTGTAGCCTCACGAATGACTAACTACAGACCTTGACCTCACATCACGCATATTGATAGTTTTAAATTGGTATTCAGATTCATTGAACAACATGCGAGGGAGAGATTTCTTATGGAGAGACTCATGAATGAATATAATAAAGAAAAATATGCTTGGTACGATTTTGAAGTCGATTGTGATGATCGGTATATGGATATGGATTGTATTTCACGGGATGACAACCACTTTCATATTTTATTTGACTCCTACTCCACCTTACGCTTGAGAACATCAGTATCCACATATCGAGAAGGAAGGAGCTAGTTACCAACATTAGGATCTATATTCTATAGTGGTGTTATTCATTCCAGATTTTGCTACAACCTTTTTCCACTATGTGGATGGATCTTCTTATTTGGATCCACATGATAGGTGTCATTATTGGGAGAATCATTTTCAGTTGCTTATTGGTGTCGATATATTCCTTGTGGATTTCACTTGAGCACTTGGACATGGGACCGGGCTTACAATGGTGGTTTGGACTACTTTAGCATGGTGGATTTCCTTTCACATGGGACCTTGGTTCTTCACCGATTCTTCTTTGACATTATGGTCCACAATTATCCATAGGACCACGGTATATGGATTTTGTACATCAGCGTTGGCAGCTTTCCTTGAAGGATGGAATGTAAGGTGACTAGAGGTATTGGGGGTTTCGAGGGGCCCATAGTGATAATAATTGGAGTCATTCAATGTAAGGCGGACCTAGAGTCCACTATATTATTAAATAAGGTCCACTATGGTAGTTGGAGGTAATAAATGTAATTAAGATATAATAAATGTAAGGGACTTCTTAGAAGGTTCTACTTCGAAGATTTCCCTCCTCTAGAATGTTCTTAGGTGATGGTAGCACTATATAAGCAGGGTTTAAACAATGTATTGGGGCATGAAAGTATTGTATTTGGAGGTAGCAGCTCAGCGGGAGAATGCCCCTCCCGAAGAGACAAGTGAAACAGGAATTTGGAGCGGTAGCTCAATAGGAGGATGCCCCCTCGAAGAGGCAAGTGAACAGGAGAGGATCTCTTCCATAATAGGATCCATTGTATGGTGTTGCCCTACCTCAAGGGTTTTGGTAATAATAAAGTGTGGTTTCTTCTATCTTGCTTTGTGGATCTATTGTGTATTAAGTATTTGTGGTGATTATATTGGTAGATCTATTCAGGTTCTTAACAGTCTTTGAGCATTTTTCTGGGTTAAGGGGGGTTTGATGCACATGTTTGGATAATTTAATTATTTGATGTGATTTACATGCTATGATCCTTGTGACTTATGAACCCATGAAGGGTGTACTTTTTGTTGTTGTGGGACCTTTCCCAGTGGAAAGGTACACATGATGGAATGATTAGCTCAGACCTTCATGGGGATTAAAGCCCACATATGGATGTTGAAACCCTAGCCAGGGGTAAGAAGAAATTGAAGACTTGCACTGGGAAAAAGAAGGACATTGCCTTTGGAGGCACCCTGACAGACCTAGACCCAAGGGGACCTTTATCTTCCACATGGACATTAGGTCTTGAAGGCCCTGGACGTCACCATAATATCCCTAGACATCATCTAGGGCTAGGGTTTTCATTTTGGAGGCATTTATCAGCCTCGTGGTATGTGTGGGCATCAACTGGGGCCTCTGGAGGCCAAGCGTCTCACTTTTCTAGCTAAATGTTTCATTTATGAGCCTCAATGTCACCCTAGAAGGCCATGATGTCACCCTTGGAGGTGTCTTTAGATGCTAATTAATTTTTATTATGTCAAAAATGAATTTTATTGTAAATTGGCTAGGTCAACCTTATTTTTGACCTAAAATTAATTAAAGGTCAAAGTTTTGTATAAATAAAAATAAAGTACTCTCATTTTCATCATGAACAACTTGTCATTTGAGACAAGAGGTCTGAAATTTGCACCCTATTAGGGTTATTGGCTGAAATTGTGAGGTGCCACTCTTGTTTAAGGTTGATTTTTGCAACTTGAATCAATTTTGGAAGTTTTATGGTGATCTTGCATGGTATTCTCATGATTATTCTTGGTGTAAGTAAGTGAAATATGCATTTTATCATTTATTGAATGGTTTTATTTGCTCATACAAGATTATGAAATTGAATGGTCTATTTAATGTTTGAAGTAAGAAACTTAAGTTGCTACTTTCTTACTTTTTATTTTCCAAGTTTTTCATTGAATTGATCTAGTAACTAGTGAAACCCTAGAGCCCTAAATTGCTATCACTCTAAGGGTTTGGACTTAATTATTGTTGCATAAGTTTTAATCTATAAAAAGGCTAAGGAGAGAAAGGCGCTAGGGCCTAGAATTGCCTACACCCTGGCATCTTGTCTCTTGAGGTCAAAGCCTAAGAGGACTAAAGTTACTTCGTCTCCTATGTTTTTTTCCCTCTTAGACTTGTGTGCATCATCATCGTTAATTTGCAGCCTTAGAAGAAGTCGTCCTCCTTGACTCCATTACCCTTGAAAGCACTAGTCCTCTTCTCTTACTTCTTGGCAAGACTCAACCCTATTAATTTACTATCCTAGTCTAGAAATACTAACATCTGATTTTTTGTTGTCATAATCACTGCTACAACTATCATTTTGCAGCTTATATTATCCTACTAACCATCTAAGTCATCCCAAAATTTGTATAAGGAAACGTACTATCAATAAGTGTTAAAGTGTATGTTTAATTACCTTTTTAGCGTGCAAATTTTGAGGTTGTTGTTGTTGTAACTACTGTTACAATCATCATGGCATCCCCTTAACACCCCTCAAACTATCCATAAAACTATTGAAATATTGTAGTTGTAAAGAGTATTCTATTTATTATTGAGTCATTATTACACAGAAGGCGTTCTTTTAGGGGGAGTTCTCTCTCACGTGTTTTGTTAATCTGCCACTTGTGATTGTCATCCACCGCCTCAATGTCGATTCCTTCCTTTACCCATACACTACCCATACACTATTGCAAGACTTTAGCAGTATCAGATAACTCAGTGTTGGCTCTTCTGTTTTCTCAACGGAAATGTCGAGTGGTCGTCACAGTTCGATCCCTGGCTGTTCAGGAGCTCAGCTCTAATGTTTTAGATGATATGGACATGTGCCCAGACTCTCAGGATGACTCCCAACACCACATATGTATGTGTTGTTTACTGGCACACTCCTAGGGTTTATCAGCTCTTGGATTTAAGGTTTGAACATTGATTTCTTCAAAGCTAAACACTGATTTATTCAAAGCTAAAGGTCGTTGTCTTTAAAACCCTTGTTTGTGTTTCCGGCTGACTATCTTTACAGGTCGTTCTATATTTATGCACATTATCTTTACTCTCTATCGGAAATAGAAGAGTCTGTTATGTTCATGTTCATAAACTGATTTAGTTCAATAGAAGTTATATTACTAATTGTTTCAATTTTTGTGAGTTTCTTCTATACATGCTTTTGTGTTAAGATGTGTGAAACCTGATACATGATTTTGTGTTAAGATGCGTGAAACCTGCAAGTGCCGCAGTTTCAAGCTATCGAGTGGCGCTCCTAACAGATCTTTTACTACAGGATCTACAACTATAGAGTCATTCCTCTTTATGTTATCTCTATCTATTTACCGGAAGTAGTTCAGCATTCAGCATTCGTTACATAACTTATTGTTCAAAAGCTTGTTTCAGATCCTCGAGAGAATAGAGGCGCACACCGGAAACGATATAATGCAATTTTAAAACCTAGTGTAGGGGAAGAAATCCATCAAGGGCCAAGTCCTGCTTAGCTAGCTCTGCTCTTTTAGGTATTTTGTCCATAATAATCATATTTATTGGATTTCCTTTAACAACCTCAGCCCAGTCAACTATTATGTATGCTTATGCGTATGAGTATTGCCAGAGACCTACCTATTAAGTGGTGAATCCGTCAAGGTATCAAAATATTTTTGACAGTCTGGTGCAAGGTTATTCTGTTAATACCTTTTGCCTACATTACTGATGCATAAGGATCTCGCTCACGGTTCAGGGGTGGTTGATTCCCGTATATAGACTAACTAGACCGGTGACTTTCGTTTCAGTAAAGTAAATCGAATCAGCTAAAATGAAGGTCCTACGATGTTGTTCAGGAGCTCAGCATGCATCTTTATTAACATCTATTAAACAATACATCTAACCACAAGATCAAAAGGATTTGGTTATCTTACATAATACAATCATTTTTGAAGAATCAACCGTACCATTTTGGCGAGAAACAGGCTGCCAAGAGTTTAAAATTAAACTATGTTATGCCTGCAATATGTAACTGCTTCGAATTAAATTATGAGACCAGAGGCTTTGAAAACATTACAGTACGTTTATCAAATTTCAAGACGTGAATGTCCATCATAGGGCATTTCAGATCACAGAGAAATATTTTGAGCATTAAACATTGTGTGATCCAATTTGAAGACTTCCACGGATCCTTTCAAATAAAAAGATCTTGAAGAAATCGTCAATGTTGAAGACCGCAACGCCTTTCAAGGTCCCTGTTACAATATTTACGACTGCTTTTCGAATCTTAATCTATGATTTATCATCGTTTAAAGCCAAAAATTACCTGCATTTCACCCTCAATGGCCGAACAGTCGGTGAATGTCTGATCGGAAAGATGCAAGAACTCCCCCTACTCGACATACT
Source organism: Picea sitchensis (assembly GCA_010110895.2). Classification (NCBI taxonomy): domain Eukaryota; kingdom Viridiplantae; phylum Streptophyta; class Pinopsida; order Pinales; family Pinaceae; genus Picea; species Picea sitchensis. Next base: position 46,955 of record SNQJ01S0107254.1, read on the forward strand.
CCCACTCTCTATAAGGTACCAGTGGCCAAGAAAGCCATTCCTTCATTTTTTTTTATGCCATTTTCCATGCAGGGTCTTTTGAAGAGCGCTCGTGGAAGAAACAGAGAATGAATTTGATGAATGACTATGGGGTGAGATTAACAGCCGTCAATTTATCAAGGTAACTCTTACCGCAAGTGGAAGCGATGTAATGTCCACTTGTTAATAAAATTTAATATCCATATTTAATATTAAATTTTATTGTTTAAACGATTTTATTTTAATATAATTTTTTTATAATATATATTATTTATATTTTGAAAATTAATTATTTATATGTTTAAAGGAAAAATAAAA
>SNQJ01S0107255.1:0-29288 GCA_010110895.2 Picea sitchensis
GTATTATATAAAAAACGCTCCCGCTCCCGGAGATTTTTGAAAATATGCGCTTCCCGCTCCCGCTCCCGCTCCCGCTTCCCGCTCCGCGCTCCCAACAGCCTTGCTCTAAACCATATAACATCTAATCTCTAACCACTAACATCGTGAATACCTAATCCTTAATCCTTATAACCATTCATCACTTTAACACTTAACCCTTAAATCTTGTAACTCCTAATCCGTAATATTATAACCATTATAAAATGTAATACTAACATCTATATCCTTTAAACCTAACAACACCTAACACCCACAACCCATTCTAACTTATAACCCTTGTATAAACCCAAACCACTACAAGTATTATCACATCTAATCATTAACACCCATAACATGTTGTATAACCACTAAATCATGTAAAATCTAACCTATATGCTATGATATTTAACCATGTAACCTATGTCACCCATCAAGCCTTACAACTAAATCATGTAAAATCTAACCTATATGCTATAATATTTAACCATGTAACCTATGTCATCCATCAAGCCTATCAAATCTAATCATCAACACCCATAACATGTTGTATAACCACTAAATCATGTTAAATCTAACCTATATGATATGATCTTTAACCATGTAACCTATGTCACCCATCAAGCCCAACTAAATCATGTTAAATCTAACATATATGATATGATCTTTAACCATGTAACCTATGTCACCCATCAAGCCCAACTAAATCATGTAAAATATAACCTATATGTGTAATATTTAACCATGTAACCTATGTCACCCATCAAGCCCAACTAAATCATGTAAAATATAATCTATATGTATAATATTTTAACCATGTAACCTATGTCACCCGTCAAGCTAACTAAATCATGTAAAATATAATCTATATGTATAATATTTAACCATGTAACCTATGTCACTCGTCAAGCCTAACTCCAACTAAATCATGTAAAATATAATCTATATGTATAATATTTAACCATGTAACCTATGTCATTCGTCAAGCTAACTAAATCATGTAAAATATAATCTATATGTATAATATTTAACCATGTAACCTATGTCACTCGTCAAGCCTAACTGTTAACCTTTAGTAACCATTAAAAAATAAAGTAACCTTTAAAAAAATAAGCACCATAAGACATTAGAACTAACCCTTTAAAAAAATAAGCACCATAAGACATTAGAACTAACCCTTAAAATTAAACCCCTATACCCCTTTATTAGTAATCCCTAACCTTTAGTAACCTTTAAAAAAAAAGCACTATAAGACATTAGAACAAACCCTTAAAATTAAACCCCTATACCCCTTAATTAGTAATCCCTGGCATTTATAACCCCTACCCTTCTCACCTTTAAAACCATCAACTCTATAACATATCATTCTTATTCCCTAGCATATATAATTATTAACCCCTATACCCCAAAATTAGCATATATAATTATTAACCCCTATACCCCTTAATTAGTAATCCCTAGCATTTATAACCCCTACCCTTCTCACCTTTAAAACCATAACTCTATACATACCATCCCATCCTTAATTTATAACCCCTAACCTTCTCACCTTGAAAACCATAACTCTATACATATCATCCCATCCTTATTGCCTAACATATATAATTATTAACCCGTATACCCCAAATTGGCAACATTATAACACATAACCCTTATAATTTGTAATCTATATAACCTTTATAAACTTTAATCATTGACCCATATAATATCCAACATTATAGCTCCTAATATTATCCCCAACCCTTATAGCATGTTATCTTCATAATCCATACCACATATAATTCTTATAATAACTAACCTTAATAAACTTTAATCATTGACCCATATAATATCCAACATTACAGCTCCAAATATTATCCCCAACCCTTATAGCATGTTATCTTCATAATCCATACCACATATAATTCTTATAATAACTAACGGGTATAATGAATAATCTGTATAGCCCATATAATCCCCACCTATAAAATCTTTCGACCTTAAACATGTATAATACTTAACACCTAAAATTAAACATCATAACCCTTAACATTTATAAAGCCTAATATAATCCACATAATCATAAATATAAAACCTAACCACTATAACTCAAACCCCTAGCCAATATAATATGAACACATATCCATCAAACCTTGTAATAACCTATAGAATGTAATTTATATAAACCCCATAACCCTTATACCCCAATCCTTATCACTTATAACCTTTATAATATGAACACATATCCATCAAACCCTATAATAACCTATAGAATGTAATTTCTATAAACCCCATAACCCTTATACCCCAATCCTTATCACTTATAACCTTTAGGCCTTGCATCCCCTATCATCCCTAACCATTATAACCTATAATACTTAACTCTTAAAATAATTATCCATTAAACCTTATATTTCATATAGAATATTTAACCCCTACCCCTATCTCCTGATATAATCAGGGTAACTAATAACATTTAAATATTAACCTTTATTAATAAACTTTATAACCTTTAGTATAACCTTTAACCCTCGACCCTTATAACCTACTAACACATTAACCAATAATTAACCTCTAACTCTTAATGCAGATAATCCATATCTTATAGCAAGTATAACACATAATCCATAACCATTATAACCCCTATAAGCCCTAACCTATACAACAATAAAACAGATAATCCACAACCTATACAACAATAAAGAAGATAATCCATATCCAATAAAGCAGATAATCCATATCTTATAGCAAGTATAACACATAATCCATAACCATTATAACCCCTATAAGCCCCAACCTATACAACATAAAGCAGATAATCCACAACCTATACAACAATAAAGCAGATAATCCATATCTTATAGCAAGTATAACACATAATCCATAACCATTATAACCCCTATAAACCCCAACCTATACAACAATAAAACAGATAAGCCACAACCTATACAACAATAAAGCAGATAATCCACAACCTATACAACAATAAAGCAGATAATCCATATCTTATAGCAAGTATAACACATAATCCATAACCATTATAACCCCTATAAGCCCCAACCTATACAACATAAAGTAGATAATCCATATCCTATAACAAGTATAACACATAATCCATAACCATTATAACCCCTATAAGCCCCAACCTATACAACACTACCCTTATAACCTACTAACACATTAACCAATAATTAATCTCTAACTCTTAAAGAGATTTAATCCATATCTTATAGCAAGTATAACACATAATCCATAACCATTATAATCCCTATAAGCCCCAACCTATACAACAATAAAGCAGATAATCCATATCCTATAGCAAGTATAACACATAATCCATAACCATTATAACCCCTATAAGCCTCAACCTATAATCCATATCCTATAACAAGTATAACACATACTTCATAACCATTATAACCCCTATAAGCCCCAACATATACAACACTAATTGTTCAACACCAAACTATTAAAAGCACTAATATTTATATCCCCTAATCAATAAGATACTTAAATATTTATGTCTTTCACCAATATTAATGAGTGACCCTTGTATTATGGATACTAACTAACCACATAAACTCCTATCACGTCTTGCCCACAAAGTTTATGAAATATTTTATAATATATAAAAAGTTTATGAAATATTGTATAATATATAAAAAGTATAGGCCTTTTGACTACTATCTATTAACAATCTTGCCCACAATGTTTATGAAATATTGTATAATATATAAAAAGTATAGGCCTTGACTACTATCTATTAACAATTATAATTGTTAACCTCTAACCCCTCACTAATATAACTTCTTAACCTTAACACATATTCATTATAACCCCTAAAACATAACCATATAAAGCTTTACACCTAATACTCATATTATAGCCCCAATAACATTAATCCACTAAGCAATAATACTTATAACTCTTAACCCTTAAAACCCCTTAACCCCCCCTTACCCCTATAACACATGTTACCATAAAACCTAACCTACCACCCTTAATCCCTCACACTTCTAAACATTAACTCTCATAATACCTACACTACATAACAATGTTAAATATTAATACCTAATCAATACAACCCTTAAAACCCCTAAACATTAACCCTTCTAACCCCAAGCTCCTATAACCACAAACCATCTCAAATCTTAACTCAAAAACCCTTCTTTCTTATAATCTTGACCCTATAACCCCTCACCCCTCAACCTTATAATCATTAACCCCTAAAATATAAAGCTTATAATCATTACCACATATAACCCCTATAATCCCTCACCATAGCACCTAATATATAAGCCATCCCTCATAACCCCTAGCACTTGATATTTATAACCTTAATGGATATATCTCAACCCTTATAATCCCTTACCGTTAACACCTAACTAATATATCCTTAACAATATCTAACACCCAACCCTTAAATTTGTTTATAGCCTTCATACCATATACCATATATCACATATCACCTCTTCCCTATAACCCCTAATCCAATAAATCCTAACCCACATATAACCCCCGTAATCCCTCACCATAGCACCTAATATATAAGTTATCCCTCATAACCCCTAATATATAAGTTATCCTTCATAACCCCTAGCACTTGATATTTATAACCTTAACGGATATATCTCAACCCCTATAATCCCTTACCGTTAACACCTAACTCATATATCCTTAACAATATCTAACACCTAACCCTCAAATTTTTTATAACCTTCATACCATATATCACATATCACCTCTTCCCTATAACCCCTAATCCAATAAATCTCAACCCTTAATTCTTTTAACCCCTACATGTTAACCCTATAATCATTAACCCTTGTATCCCCTAAAACATAAAGCTTATAACCTTACCACCTATAATTCCTAACCATAGCACCTAATATATAATTATCGCTCATAACCCCTTGATATTTATAAGCTTAACGAATACATCTCAACCCTTATAATCAGCCTAACCATAGCACCTAATATATAATTATCCCTCATAATCCCTAACACTTGATATTTATAAGCTTAATGGATACATCTCAACCCCTATAATCACCCTAACCATAGCACCTAATATATAATTATCGCTCATAACCCATAACACTTGATATTTATAAGATTAACGGATACATCTCAACCCCTATAATCACTGACAGTCAACACCTAACTCATCTATCCTTAACAATATCTAACACCCAAACCTTAAAACTTGTATAACCTTTATCCCATATATCCCATATCACCTCTTCCCTTAACCACTAATCCAATAAATCCTAACCCTTAATTCTTTTAAGCCCTACTTGTTAACCTCTATAACCCATAATCCAATAAATCCTAACCCTTAATTCTCTTAGCACCTAATATATAATTATCGCTCATAACCCCTAACACTTGATATTTATAAGCTTCATCTATCCTTAACAATATCTAACACCCAACCCTTAAAACTTGTATAACCTTTATACCATATATCCCATATCACCTCTTCCCTTAACCACTAATCCAATAAATCCTAACCCTTAATTCTTTTAAGCCCTGCCTGTTAACTGTTGGGGACTTTAATTGTCTAAATAAATAGAAAATTAAGGTGTTCAATATAAATTGTCAACCCAGGGAATTCTGTTGTTTCAAGATAATTGTGCACAGTCTATGCTAGATTATGAAAGCAACACTAATCTAATTATAGTAGGGAAGTTTTAAAAAGAAACAAAAATCGTCACTAACACAATTGTGCCGATACAATTGGAGTTCTACATAATTGAAATCATAATCAAAATCTAAACTGATGAGTGTTTAAGAACCTTGGATTACCTACTCTAGTCAAACTTTCTATTTTACTTTTGCAGAAAGGAAATCTACTTATTGCAAGAAAGTAATTCACACTTTTATTTTCTTTTACTTGGAACAAGATTTTAATCTAATGCAGAAAAAGGGAAAGCAATTCTCCAGCAGTGTTCAGCAATCGACTTCTAATTCTCATGAGACAGATTTATGTGCATCTAACAGAGGCAACTAGACTGTAACAACAATTGTATTCTAGAAATGTTTAACAAATAAATCATTCATGTTAAAACAACTAATCTGGAATTCAAAACAGAGGGGAATCTGTGAGGAAGGTGGGCCCTTTCCTTCTCACTAAATCCACTCAAAGAAATAGGCTACAGTCCGCTAATAAACTCAATCCACTATTTTATTGATTTGCAAAAATGTTCGTGTACAATCACCTTCACTTCACTTTCTCACAGTCAAAAATATGTCCCTTCTGATTACAAAAGCTCTGTTATTTAAAGTCAGAGCCATTCAGTTAAAACAAAATCAGAACGGCCTTGAGAATCCCCGATTCTCAAGCTGTTCGTATGATATCATTAATACAAGATCTAGAACTAATCTTGTAAGCCAAAACATGTAACAACTTTCAAGATTGGTGGCATTTGTTGCAGCAGTCGTGTAACTACATAATCGGTGGCATTTGTTGTAGCAGTCGTGTAACTACATAATGGGTCCTACAAAATCCATGGCCGATCTTTCAAAAGGTTCTAACACTACTTGACGCTGGAGAGGCATCTCATCTCTATGATTTGGTTGACCCATTCGTTGGCAACTGTCACAAGTTTGGACATATTTCTTGGCATCTTTAAATATGGTGGGCCAAAAATAGCCCTTCCTTAAAAATTTATGCCCAATCCTTTTATCAGCAAAATGAACCCCACAAGGGCCATCATGGCAAGCTTTCAATAGATCATACACTTCATCATCCCTTACACATCTCCTGATTTCTTGATCCAGGCCTGTGTAGAAAAGGTATCCTCCTATCCAACTATACCGAGCACTCTTCTGAATAATCTTCCTTCTTTCTCGAGGAGATAGATGTGGAGGTACCTTCCCTGCAACCAAATAATTAGCAATGTTTGCATACCAAGGTGAGTGAGTAGATACTGCAAACAAATGTTCATCTGGAAACGAATCATATACAGGTAAATTATCATCATTTATATGTAATCTTGAGAGAAAATCAGCAACCACATTTTCTTATCCTGGTCTATCTACTATAGTGATGTCAAATTCTTGTAGTAGTAACAACCATCTTGTTACTCGGGCATTAGTAATAGGTTTATTCATCAGATATTTAATTGTTGTATGATCAGTATGAATAAAAGTAGGATAACTAGTGACATAATGCCTGAATTTATTGATTGCGTAAACTGCTGCTAAGAATTATCTTTCAATAACTGTATAATTTAATTCAAAAGGAGACATGTTCTTGTTGATATAGTAGATAGCATAGGGCTCTTTGTCCTCCTTCTGCCCTAGTACTGCACCAATTGCAGTATCTGAGGCATCTAAAGAAATGTGAAAAGGAAGAGCCCAATTGGGCCCTCTCAAAATGGGAGTTGTGGACAATTTCTGTTTCAGATCTGCAAAAGACAATTCACAGTTGTTAGTCCAACGAAAGTCAACATCTTTTGTTAATAGGAAAAACAAGGGAGAGGCAAGTTTGGAATTTTTTTTAATGAATCTCCTGTAATATCCAACATGCCCTAAAAAACTTCTTACCTCTTTCTAAGTTGTGATGGAGTTGGAATGTCCAAAATTACCTGGATTTTGGCTGGATCTACCTGAATTCCTGCATAAGAAATGAAGTGTCCCAGCACTACACCCTCGCTCATCATCATATGGCACTTTTCTGTACTTAAAGAAAGATGAGACTATATACATATTTTGAGCACTTTTTCCAGATTAGTCAAAGCTTCATCGAAATCAATACCATAAGGTGTAAATTCATCCACAAATATCTCCATACAGTCATTCACCATATCAGAAAAAATACCAATTACAACTCTTTGGAAAGGGGTTGGTGCATTACACAATCCAAATGGGAGAACCTTGTAGGCAAATGTACCCCAAGGGCTAGTAAAGGTGGTCTTATCTTGTTCTTGTGGAGCAATCTTTATCTGGTTATAGCCACTGAATCCATCTAAGAAAGAGAAACTTTTTCCCAGCTAGGTTGTCTAGAACCTGATCAATAAATGGCAGAGGAAAATGATCCTTCTGCGTGGCCTTATTCAGGTCTCTATAGTCCACACACACTCTCCATTTCCCATTCTTTTTAGGTATAATAACGAACGGTGATACCCACTCACTGTCTGATATAGGGTAAATGAAATTGGCAATGAGAAGTTTCTGGAGTTCCTCCTTAACAATTTCTTTAAGGTTTGGGTTCATCCTTCGCTGGGGTTGAAAAATGGGTCGACATTCTTCCTTAATGCATATGTGGTGGGTGCATAGTTCAGAGGAAATGCCTTTCATATCCATGTAATCCCAAGCAACTGCTTCTTTATGTTCAATCAGTAATTTCATCAATCGGCAAGTTTCATCAGTGGATAGATCTGGATTGATGTTCAAGGTTTTTCCAGGTTCAATTTCTATAGCGATGCTCTTAGAACTAACTTTAGGAAATAATCCAGTTGTTTTCGTTTCATCATCTGTTGTTACAACGATTGTTGTTATAGCTAAATCAATTTGATTTCCCGTGGTTTATGAGAACATTTATGAGCTGATTTCTCCCTGGGCGATAGGGTCGAAGACTCTAATCAATCAGTGGTGCGTGTTTTGTGTAACAGCAGAGGAGTCACACATAAAGCAGTTGATTAACTAATCCTCTATCTCGTCCTTGAAACTCAGGGATTTTCCTATGGTTAGCACAGGCATAGCACTTTCATCCTCAGTGTCCATCCATAAAGAATTTTTAGGTTTCGCACTGGGTTTAGCATGAGGATACAGGGTCAATTTTTTTGTGTCATAACCATCAGAGATGATCATGGAACCAGATATACAACCAATGAAAGCATCAGTTGTAGCTAACCATGGTCTTCCCAGAATTAGAGGGTGGCCCCCCAGACGGGTTTTGGGTTGCAAAACGACAAAATCAACAGGATACTCCCATGAATCCACTGAAATGACTAAATCATCAATTAATCCTTCTGGTCTGATGGTAGAACGATCAACTAATTCTAAAACAGGAGTAGGTCGGACTTGTGTTCTGAGTTGCAGCATTTGTGTAGTTTCTATTGGCATTGATGTTAATTGCCACCCCTAAGTCAACTAGCACACGGGGAATATATGTCTGTCCAATTTTGACAGTGACTGTAGGATTTCCTGGGTCGCCATATTTAATAGGTGGGGTTTTGCATAACATCAGTTCAGACAAATCCCCCACTACATGCACTGTGAGGGGGTCCCTGGGTTTTTGTCCAGGTCTTTTTATACAGAGATCTCTTACAGTCTTGGCATAAATAGGGACATCTCTTATCGCTTGCAATAGTGGAATATTAACGTGCAGGTTTTTCAATTCTCCTAAGAGATTGAAAGATGGTAATTCCATAGGTTTGGTAATTGTCAGTCTTTCAGGGAATGGTGGGTCTATTGACTCTATAATAGGTTGGTCAATTTCTTCTGTATCAGCAGATGGTCTTTCCCCTGATTCCTTGTATGATTCTAAAGATGGAGCATATTCAATTATTGGCTTGACTATTCTCCCTAATCTTAACTTGATTTCATCACAAGGCATAGGAGTAATAGACAGGGCTGGCACATTGTGTATATCTATGTTTTGAACGACCTTATTATTTGGTTTTGGGTTAGGTTGCACAGGCATCTGAGGTCGTAAGGGAGGATTTTTCGGTGGGGCATTGGGAGGTAACTGCAGCTGTTGTTGCTGGTACTGGGGTTGGAACTATTCTTGATAGGGGTTCGGTTGGTGATGGTTTTGATAACTGAGTTGTTGTTGAGGGCCTCTCCAATATGGGTTCCATTGTCCATGATGATTATGTTGATGGGGCATAGGTAACCATGCATTGGGATCTTGACAAGGGGGTGGCATTTGATGTGGAGGGGGGACATTCGTCTGGCCATATAGTGGCTGATTGTTCCAATAATTAAGGGTTGTAGGAGAGAATTGAGAGCTCATACCTTGACCTCTTGCCTGCCATTGTCTTCTTTGTGTAATTAGATAGACAACCTCTGCTTCCTCACTAGTTGCCTTCATTGATGCTTTTACTCTTGGTAGAGAGGGACATTGGTCAGTAGCATGATCTAATTCACAAATAAGACATACCTGGACACTGTTCAGCGGGCACTCCCTTGGTGGATGTTTCTTTCTGCATTTCGGACAGAAAATGCACAATGCTTGCTCTAATTCTGCTTGACCTGCAAAGTGTCCATTTGTGAAGCAAAACAGTTAATCATCTATGTTTTGAAATTTTCTAACAGATTACCTATTTCTGCTCTTGTTGCTCCTCCATTTGTTGATTTCGATACCCTTGAAAAAGTGGTATCCTTGGTAGTTGACTTATTCCTTGTAGATCCTTGAGAACATCTTTTACAAAGATCTACAATGTCCTCATAGGATTCCTTAGATATATCTCATTTGCCAAGCATATTCAACATATCTAAACAATCTTCTCTAACTCCTTTTAGCAAAATATTTTTTAGAATGTCCTTACTCACATCTGGATGTCCAGACCTTTGTAGATTATACTGGAGTCATTCCACAAAATCTTCAAGGGTCTCATCCTCCTTCTGAGACATTTTGAACAATTCCTCTCTTCGTTCTCTTGTTCGCCAATAGTCTTGGTACTTGTTTAGGAAAAGCTGCCTCATTTGTAACCATGTTGAAATGTTCTCTCCTCCAAGGCTCATGAACCATCTTAATGCATTACCCTTCAATGTAGCTGGAAACAGTTTAAGCTTTTGTGTAGTGGTAGTGTAGTCATAGCTTCTGATCTTCGTTGTTTTGTGGATTCCCCTGGTGGAACTCTTCTTAATTATCCCATTGATTTTCCATAAGTGTTCTTTCTCTCCACTCAATATGAAAAGCGTCCCACTCTTCTTTAGTGACTATCCGACCGTTGATCTAATAAACCGCTTCTTCTGGATTTTCCTTGTTTCGAGCTATACGTCCTTGATCTTCAATGTTCTCCAGTGTTGCTTGCTGATTTGTTGGTGACAAATCTTCAACTTCGACTTCAGCTTCAGCCCTTGATGAAAACGATGTTTCGAGAAGGGGTAGTTCTGATGACCGAGGATTACGTCTTCTTGGAGGATTTGCAAGGCGAAAAATAGATCCTGAAGAAGAATCTGCTCTGGCTATAATTTGATCAACAAAGGTTTTCCTTCCCAATGCAGGATTTCTTCCTCCACGTCCTCTAGTACCTGTAGGGTTAGTATTTTGGGGAATACGTCCTCACGTTCCTCGATTCATGCAAACTAATCATTACTAAGAAAGAAAACTAATGTGCTTACAAAAATCTATAATTATCTTCCCCGACAACGACGCCAAAATGTTGGGCTCTTTAATTGTTTAAATAAATAGAAAAGTAAGGTGTTCAATATAAAATGTCAACCCAGAGAAGTCTGTTGTTTCAAGATAATTGTGCACAGTTTATGCTAGATTATGAAAGCAACACTAATCTAATTGTAGTAGGGAAGTTTTAAAAAGAAACAAAAATTATCACTAACACAATTGTGCCGATACAACTGGAGTTCTACAGAATTGAAATCATAATCGAAATCTAAACTGATGAGTGTATAAGAACCCTAGATTACCTACTCTAGTCAAACATTCTATTTTACTTTTGCAGGAAGAAGTTCTATACTATTTGTAGAAAGGAAATCTACTTATTGCAAGAAAGTAATTCACACTTTTATTTTCTTTTACTTGGAACAAGATTTTAATTTAATGCAGAAAAAGGGAAAGCAATTCTCCAACAGTATTCAGCAATCAACTTCTAATTCTCATGAGACAGATTTATGCGCATCTAACAGAGGGAACTAGACTGTAACAACAATTATATTCTAGAAATGTTTAACAGATAAATCATTCATGTTAAAACAACTAATCTGGAATTCAAAACAGAGGAGAATATGTGAGGAAGGTGGGCCCTTTCCTTCTCACTGAATCCACTCAAAGAAATAGGCTACAGTCCGCTAAGAAAGTCAATCCACTATTTTATTGATTTGCAAAAATGTTTGTGTACAATCACCTTTACTTCACTTCACTTTCTCGCAATCAAAAATCCGTCCCTTCTGATTACAAAAGCTCTGCTATTTAAAGTCAGAGTCATTCAGTTAAAACAAAATCAGAACAGCCTTGAGAATCCCCGATTCTCAAGCTGTTTGTATGATATCATTAATACAAGATCTAGAACTAATCTTGTAATCCAAAACATGTAACAGCTTTCAGGATCGGTGTCATTTGTTGCAGCAGTCGTGTAACAGCAGAATCGTTGGCATTTGTTGCAACAGTCGTGTAACAACAGAATCGGTGGCACTTGTTGCAGCAGTCGTGTAACAACTTCCAGGATTGGCGCTTAGCTGTAACGGCTTCCAAGATTGGTGCATAGCTGTAACAGCGTCAAAGATTGGTGTATAGTTGTAACAGCTTCCAAATTTGGCGCATAGCTGTAACATCTGGTGTAACAACTAGTGTAACAGCAGCGACCATTCTTCAAGACTTGGATGTTCTATTCATTTTCATCATTAGTTGAATCATTTTATGGGTAAAACATGTGAAACATTACCAATCAAACATGCTAAGTAAATGAAAATATAAAATCAGGATAAATGATTCATACCTTGGAAAAAGGGTTTTAGCCTGCATTATAGTAGGCATTAGCGTAGAAATGATAAGGTTGAATGGGAAAAAGATGTGGTGAAAAAGGGGCATTTATGGGTCCTAACATTAACCTCTATAAACCCTAATCCAATAAATCCTAACCCTTAATTCTCTTAACACCTAATATATAATTATCGCTCATAACCCCTAACACTTGATATTTATAAGCTTAACGGATACATCTCAACCCCTATAATCATTGACCGTCAACACCTAACTCATCTATCCTTAACAATATCTAACACCCAACCCTTAAATCTTGTATAACCTTTATACCATATATCCCATATCACCTCTTCCCTTAACCACTAATCTAATTAATCCTAACCCTTAATTCTTTTAATCCCAACCTGTTAACTTCTATAACCCCTAATCCAATAAATCATAACCCTTAATTCTCTTAATTCTTTTAACCCCTACATGTTAACATCTATAAATCCTAACCCTTAATTCTCTTAATTCTTTTAACCCCTACATGTGAACATCTATATCATATAACCCATATAATCCTCAATAAATCCTAACCCTTAATTCTCTTAATTCTTTTAACCCCTACTTGTTAACATCTATAGCATCTAACCCATATAACCCATATAATCCTTGTAACTTCTAATCCAATAAATCCCAACCCTTAATTCTTTTAACCCCTACATGTTAACATCTACAACCTATAACCCATATAATATAATATGTATAACCTCTAATCCATATAACCTTTGACAATTATAACCACTAAACCCTATAACTCATATAATCCTCACCCCCATAACTTCACACCCTCAATTCTTATACTTTATAATATTTAACACTTAAAACATTATAAGTCATGGAAACCATATTTCTTATAATGCCTAAAAAACATTCTTAACACCTAAGTTAAGAAACCCTTAATATTACCCATAACCCTAATATTGCTTATAAACTATAATATAACCCCCTTACCAATATAAAATGGTTCCTTAAACTCTATAGTCAATGACCATTATAAATGATAACTTGTCTAATGTAGAACCCCTAACAATTATAGCCCAAACCCAAATGATAACTTGTCTAATGTAGAACCCCTAACAATTATAACCCAAACCCTTAGTCAACTAAAACCCCTAACTTCCATCACCTAACAACCCATATCATCCATATTATCTTAAACCTTATTCTAACACTTAACCCCAATAAATCGTAGCACCTAAAACCTATAATCCATGTCCCATAACCTCTAATCCATGTTTATGATAAACCCTAAAACTCCTCTCAAAACCTATAATCCATGTCCCATAACCTCTAATCCATGTTTATGATAAACCCTAAAACTCCTCTTAACCTTGAACCTTAACCCCAAAGTACTATAACCCCTCACACTTATAATCCATAAGCCTAAAACATTATAATTCATAACCCATATATATCTCCTAACCTATAACCATTTATCCTTACAAACCCCATAAATTATAACCCAAATCACCCAAAAGCAAAACATTATAACTCATAACCCATATATATCTCCTAACTTATAACCATTTATCCTTACAAACCCCATAAATTATAACCCAAATCACCCAAAAGCAATATAACCATAAATAACTAACACTTTTAACCCCTAAGCCATTTAACACCAAACTTGAAAATTCTATCACATGCAATCTCTATAGCCCTTATAATGCATAATCCCTATTATCTACAAACCATATCACATATTTGATATGAACCATATATAAGCCTTATTATTTATAACCCATATGTCCCTTAACCTATAACCCCCAAGTCAAAGCCAATATATAGCCTAACCTCTATAACCCATGTGTATAACCCCTTATCCCATAATCCCTAACACACATAATCATTCTCTCCTTTAACAATGATCACGATATAACCCTTAACCCCTACTAAATTAAAACCCTAAGATCTTTATTACCCCAAACCCCTCTATCCAACAACTTTTGTAACCCCTCAACTATATAAGCCATATAACTCCTAATGAGTATAACCATTATACCTCTTAATACCATAGCATCGTCAAACAACTTTTGTAACCCCTAACCTATATAAGCCATAGAACTCTTAATGATTATAATCATTATACCTCCTAATACCATAGCATCGTCAAACTGCTAACATTTCTAAGATCCATAATACTTAATCCCTAACTATTGATATTAGGGTAGTTGTAGGAGGTATTAACCTCCATGTGTAACCTATGACTAGAATAGAATATTCTGAAAGCAAAAGAAACCCTAAACAGATGTGCAAAAACCCTAAAAGACAAGTCGACCTCATAGAAAATAATACAGAATAATTATATTGCTCCAGAAGTAAAGTCGGCTAAAGAAAAAGATAAACAAGAAATATATTTTCCAGAAAGGTTAGGTCGACCTTGCCAGAAAATTCACTGGACAAATTAGTATAAATAAAGGTGGCGCCTTCCTCATTTGACACACTCACTCATTGATCTATCGCGCAAGTTTGGAGTTGTAGCTGCAAGAATGGAAGGTGGATCTTCTGGGGTGATTCTTGGTCTCTCTCTCTAGTGTTATCTAGCCTAAGATATGTGCCCTACCTTCTAGTATCTCTTGGTGGTATTGTTGGTGACAGTCTTGGTGGTATTCTTGGTAAGTGAAACTGCAACTGCTGCAGTTGAGTATTGTTCTTGTTCAGTGGTTTTGGGACTTTTTGTTTGGTGCACTATCCTTGGAGAAAGGTGTTCTCTCTTCATCATCTGTTGGTTCTAATGTTGCCTCCAGAATCATTCTATCTGTCAAAGGTTAAGGTGCTTGGGGGTGGTTGCGTGCCTCTGGTTGGGTGACAATATTGTGATATTGTCTATGGTAAAACGAGCACATCAATATTTTAACAGGTTATGGGTCCACACTACCTTCAAAACAATCTAACCGCTAGAAGGTAGAGTGGGAGTTCTTTGTCAAGCTCGTTGTAGCACCAGTTGCAGTTGCAGCTAGGGTCTCTGATTTTGCAGCTGCAACAAACCCTAATTTAATTCTTTGGGCACCTTAAGTGAAGCGTTGGACCTAATTTCTAAATATTCTAGTGCAACCTAGCCTAACACACCCTCGGGTGTCCTCAGCCTGCAAAAACATCAAGTTTGAGTTCTTGGTCAAAGTCAAAGGTTGACTTTTGGTCAAAATTGATCTTGTGGTCAAAGTTGAATTCCAAGGTTTCTAGCTTGTTCTAATCATTGAATCTCTTTTATTCAGTTTCTAACCTCTTCTTGTTAGGATGGTGTCATGTTTCAGATTAGAAGACAAGTTGACCGATGCTGCAAATTTCAAAGGTATGCACGTGTATATGCTTTTCATGTTATATCATCCAACAAAGCATGAGTGTGTTTTGCAGGGAAAGTATAAGAGACCTTGTCCAAGCAGTTCTCTTGGATTCAATACATTCAAAGGAACAAGCAGTTGAGGCTCTGGGTTCCAGGTTTGATTGATCAAATTGTTATGTTTCAATTTGCACATATCAAGTTTGATAGTTGATACAGTACAAGTAAACAATATAGTTGTGACAACAATCTTTGAAAGGTTCTATTACTGTTAGGTATACTTGGTTGCATGTAAGTACTATTGATATAGATGCTTATTACAATTGTTTGCTTATTTAGAAGATATCTCTTGTTTTACTCCCAGGCAGGTCACCTTGGTAATTCTATGATGACTACCATCCTTGTTACCATATATATGTTCTTATGGAAATGCTATTGGAAATATTTTTGCTCTTGTTGTTCTTGTTGCGGGAAAGTCACAAGGGGATAGATCTAAGAAGGAGCTACAGTGATAATTGCAAACATGGAGCAGATGACTCCATCAAGTGGTGAGGCAGGTGATCTCACCAAGTACCAATTCTAAAGGAAGCGTGTAAAGAAAAAGGAGTTTTGGATTTGACTGGATCAATGTCAACCTCCTCACTAAGCGAGAGAATACACCTCCAAGGAGCTCATTTCCTTTTACAAAGCAATCGGTTTTAGGAGGGAGCTAATTGTCCCACATAATCCTCAACAGAATGATGTGGCAGAAAGAAAGAATCGATCCATTAAAGAATATGTTTAAGGAAATGATTAATGACCAAAATCTATTCATGTTTCTATGGGGAGAAGCAACTATGACAGTCGTATATGTTCAAAATAGAAGTCCTCATCGTATATTGAAGAACATGACTCAAGCAAGATCCAACAGCTTGCTATACACGAATCGACAGTAACTTGACGAGACTTGGATTTTCCAAGAGCTATGTTGATCCAAACCTTTATTACAAGGTTGTGAATGATGCACCTGTGATCCTACTGCTATATGTTGATGGTTTGTTTCTGACAGGTGCAGAGCCTCTCATTATTCAGTGTAAGAGGGAGCTAGCCTCTGAATTCGATATGAAGGATCTTGGTCTCATTCATTATTATTTGGGACTAGAAGTATGGCAGAAGCGTGGTGAAATCTTCCTAGGGAAAGGGAAGTATGTTCTAAAGATCCTTCAGAAGTTGGGTGATGCAGGAGCATCGCTCCATGTCAGCAGCGTGCCAGCCAGCCAACACATCCAACACGCATTTAATGGAGAAAGGGAGAGGCGCAACCCTCTCAATTTTGAAATTCAAAATTTCAATAAATGTTGTAAGGATTTTAAGGCCATACCACGCCTTTGTACAGGTACTGGTTGAGGTTTCCTTTAATGGTTGCCTGCAGCAAGCCCAGGACGTAGTCAGGACTGGGCATCCATTTATGTAATGTAGCCGTAGCAGCCACTCTGTGATAGCGATAGCTCAAAGACGGTGGTTGAGGATAAGCTCATGGGAGCCCTCATTTTTGTAATGAAGAAATTAGAGAGAGAGATAGGAGAAGAGACCAGAGTAGAGAGGTCTTGAGAGAGAGCTGAGACTTGTTACAGTCCAACCTTTGTAAACACCTTGTATAGGCATTTTTGAATTAATAGAAGAGCAGTTTTTCCTGCCATGAATTCTCTGTATGTGTTTGCATGTTTTATGCATTTTGTGTCGCAACATGTACAAACTTGTACAGGTTGTACAATGTTGGTTGTGGGTTGTACGTCCCCTGTTGGGTGTTGTTGTGGGTTGTATGACTCCTCCAGAAATTTATCTTACCTCTGCCTTGCTAGTACGGTCACCTAAAAAATATGTTGGCTGCAATATTCTTCTCTCGCTCAAATGTGCAGAGTGAAAGTCCTTCTTCACTCAAATGAGTCAATGACTCCAAATCAAATGTTTGTCTCCTCTCCCGTGGCTACCTTTTATAATCTTGAGATGAGCCTTAACCCTAATATCCAAAGTTATCAATGGATGAGATTAAATCTCCCCCACTTTAGATCAATAGCTAAGATTCATTTCATTAACTTAAACCACTAATGCCAAAAACATAGGTTTTTTATTAAATTAACCTGAATTAATTATAAAATGACATTCACTTTAATAATTAAATTATTAAAGTGAATTTCCAAAGTTCTGAAAGGTATTAATAACAATCTCCATGTGATGGACACAATCTAATGTGAAGATACCTATCTGATGCTACAAACTTCATCACTCGTTAGAAAGGAATGTATTCTCCACCACTGCAAGTTTATCTCTGAAGAAGACAAACTTACCCTTCACTAAGGGTTTGGTGAGAATGTCTGCAACCTAGTCATCTGTGGAGATGTACTGGAGATTGGTTGCTCCCTTCTAAGCCCTGTCTCAGATGAAGTGATACTTGATCTCAATATGTTTGGATCTGTCATGGAATACTGGATTCTCCGAGAGTTTGATGCAACTCTGATTGTCGTGGTATATCACCATAGGCTCCAACTCCTAATCAAATAAACATGTAAGCAATTTATGAAGCCAAATTGCTTTGCAACTCACCATACGCATTGCCATATACTCTGCCTCTACTAAAATAAGGCCACTGATGTTTGCTTCCTACTGAAACATGAAATCACTATGGATCACATGCTGAAGTAGCATCCTGAGGTGCTTTTCCTATCCACTGCACTTTCTTCCCAGTCTAATTCTATATACCCCTGCAGTTGTACTCCATCACCTATCACATACCTGAGTCCATACTCCATTATACCACACAAGTACCTGAGCACATGCTTCGTTGCTATCCAGTGCACCTACCTAGGTTCCACCATGAACTGGTACAAGGTGTTCACAACAAAGCAAATAACGAGCCTAGTGTTCACTAGATACATCAAGGAGCCAATCCACTGCGTATACAAAGTGGGATCCACAAACTATGAATCTAAAGCACTCAACTTCTTCATATTGGTGATCATATATGTAGTCACAGGATTGCAGTCCCCCATCCCGAATCTCCTAAGAATGTCCACTACATACTTCCCATGTCCAAGGAAGATCTCACCTGGTTGTTGCCACACTTCCAACCCTAAGAAGTAATGAATCAAGTCGATGTCCTTCATCTCAAACTCTAAAGCCAAATCTTGTTTGCACATAGTAATGAGCTTCTCCACACCTGTGAGAAACAAGGCATCAACATATACCACCAAGATGGTTGGATCATCTCCAACAAGTATAAAGTACCCATCAATCCTTGAGTACCACGCTCTTGGTGACTACTTGAGTCTGTATAAGGCTTTCCTAAGCCTGCATACATGAGACTCTCTCCCATGTACCTCAAAGCCCTGAGGTTTCTCTATATACACGTCCTCCTCAATAATCTCATTGAGGAATGTGAATCCTCCACCACATGACTGAGGCAATACATATCACAACACAAATAGAGGCATATCTAGCGACTAGAGTAAAAGTATCCTCGTAGTCCATTCCCTCTCTCTAGGAGAACCCTTTTTCCATAGACCTCGCTTTGTATTTATCTATGCTGCCATCTGCAGCGTGCTTGATCTTAAAGATCCACCAAGATCCAACCACCGATTTTCCCTCTAGTCTCAGAAATATGTTCCACACACCATTCTTCATAATGGAGTGATACTCCTCCATCATGGCATACCTCCAAACTTGATGGTTTATTGCCTCTTCAACAATGGTAGGCTCGGAATCAATGATGCTACTCATGAGAACCATGTAACTGGAAAATCTGTTGGGAAGTCTACTCTCCCTGAATGTACTCCTCAGAGCTTCCACATGCTCTTGAGTGTCCCTCAATGTCTACTCTAGCCATCGAGACTTCCTTCTGACAGAACTAGAAGGAGCCTCCAAATCCTCCTCCTAACCTAAAGTCTGACTTCCTAAACTGGAAGTAGTCGATGAGCGTTGTTCATCCTTCAGAGCCTCCTACTCCTTGTCTTTTGTTATTGGAATAAGCTCAAGAGACTTCATGTATGCCAATCCCTCTTCAAACTTAACATATCGACGCACCACGATCTTCCTCGGCACAGGAATCCAAATCCTATATGCCTTTGAGGTCTCACTATAGCCAATAAATAATCCCTTCTCCCCTAAGGGCTCCAACTTTGTCCTCTTCTCTGTTGGTACATGGATACACACTGGATAACGGAAAATGTGGGAATGGGCAATCTACAACTTCACTCAAAAGAACGCCTCTTCTGGAGTCTTGTCCTCCAAGACCTTATGAGGACTCATGTTTTTCACATACAATATCGTATTGTATGCCTCTGACCAAAGGAACATGGGCAGATCCTGGTCATGAATCATCACCTTGGCAGCTCCAACGATGGACCGATTCTTCCTTTTTACGACCTCATTTTGTTGTGGGTTGCAAGGTAGTGTCAACTCCCTCTTTATCCCTGCTTCCCTGTAGAAATCGTTGAAGTTGTTTGAGGTGTACTCTCCCCCATTATCTGATCTCGGAACTCTGATCTTCTTTCCTGTCTGATTTTCCACAAGAGCCTTAAACTCCCGAAACCTACTGAAGACCTCACTCTTTCCCCTCATGAAGAAAATCCACGTCCTCCTAGAGAAATCATCAATGAAGGTCACAAAGTAACTAGACCTGTTCACTGACACTACTTACATTGGACCACATACGTTTGTATGTACTAGATCAAAAATCCCCTTGGATCTGCTCTCGCTGGTTGGAAAAGTAGCCTTGGCATTCTTTCCAAGAGCACACCCCTTGCATACTCCCTGACGCTCCACACTGAACTCCGAAAGACCGGTGACAATTTCCCTCAATGCAGGTAGCGCTCTGTGATGCAAGTGACCCATCCTCCTATGCTAAAGCTTGCATAGGGTATCACTGTTATGAACCAGAGCACATGTTGGTTAATCCTTCAACCTATATAGATAGCCCTCTGTGTTACCAAGAATTCGTGTTGATTCAAGGCTATATTCTTTCACCCGAATAAGAACCTGACCATCCTCGAAAATGATGGTGCATCCCCTGTCCTCCATTGTTGAAATTGAGAGAAAACTCTTCATGATCTTTGAAACATAGAACACATCTGCCACCTCCAGAGAACCTCTTAACTCCAGTTGGAACCTAATTGTCCCAACCCCCTCTACACCACACTTGGCATTGGTACCAAGCTCCACGTGTAGATCCAAGTCCTTCTATGATAAATTGGTGAACAACTCATGTGTCCCCGTCATGTGACGAGAAGCCCCACTATCCACAAACCAGGCATCATTGGAAGTTGTGCCATAAAGACAAGACACTAATAAGAAATCCTTCTCGAACCTCTCAGCAAACTACTTGACTTGAGTATCTACGAATGTTGCCACCTTTTGAGACTTACCCTTCATTTTCTTTCGTTCATGACACTGTAAAGCATAGTAACCACTCTTTTGGCATGCAAAGCATTTCACTTTTCTCAGATCCATCTTCTTTCCAACCTATGAAGTTGACTCTCCACCTATATTCCTCTTGGTTGAACCCTTTCCCTTGCTCTTCCTTATCTGACTGGCAAGAGCTAGCTTTTCATCATCACCCTTCTACTGGCCTGCTAGAGATTCCTCCTTAATCTCCTCTTGAATGAAATCATCCCATAGCATGTCAAACTTGGGAAGTGTCTCCTTTGCAATGATACCCTTGATGAATGGGGCATGTGGCTTAGTGAAACCATTTAGGGTTAGTTTCACCTGTTGATATTATGGTAGTTACGGGAGGTATTTACCTCCACGTGTAAACCTGACGAGAATAGAATATTCTGGGAAGCAAGAAGAAACCCTAATGAGTTGGCTAATAACCCTAGAAGACATGTTAGCTCAAGAGGATAATTTGTATTAGGTTATTAGCCTCCAAGAGAAGAAGTCGACCAGAAGAAATAATATATACTGAACAGACAGATACCCAGAATGAGAAGTCGGCCCAGGAATTTAGCCAAAATTAGTATAAATATAGGAGGCCAGTCTTCATTCTGGCAGGCAATCTCAAAATTGCAAAGTAGCACTTGTGCGCACTGCAGTGCCCAGTTTGGTGCGCAGGTTTGGAGGAGAGTTTCCATTGTAGCTACTGCAGCTAACAGATCACATTTGGCTTGGACTATCTCTTGGTTAGGGTTTGGACTATCTGATCCACTCTTGTTGGTGTGTTATCCTTGGGGAAAGGTGCGCTACCCTTTGTTTGTCTATCTAGCCTAGGGTTTGCTTCCAGAGTGATTCTCTGTCAAGATTAAAGTGCTCGAAGGTTGGCTTCGGCCTATGGTTGGGTGACAATAGCACATTCATTCATATTCTAACAGGTTATGGGCCCACACCTCCTTCATTCAATCTAACCGTTGGAAGGAAACATAGACGTAAGGATATTAAGCTCGTTGAAGAACTGTCGCTAGGGTTTCTAGCAGGAGCAGTCATCATAGCATTGTCGCTAGGGTCACTAGTAGGTGTAGTTGCAAAAACCCTAATCCTCTCGTTGAGGAACTTTAAGTGAAGGGATTGACCTAATTTCCAGATAGATCAGTGTGCCCTAGCCTAGCACATATCCTGATACTCTCGACAAGCCAAGACGTCAAGTTTGAGTTTCTGGTCAAATATAAGGTTGACCAAGTCAAAGCAGCCATGACTTACTCTATGAAGTCAGAAAACAAGTTAGATGGAGCTTCTATCTTCAGAGTGTGGAAAAAAAGGATTCAAAAGATTGTGAAAGGAAAGATCGTGGAACCAGAGTTTGAAGAAGAAAAGGAAAAGGAACTGCAGAACGTTGCAGTTATGGAGAAGTTCAAAGACGGTGATATCAATGCCATGAGTATCATAGTGGACTCTATAAAAGACCACTTGATACCCTACATCTCCCATCTTGACTCATCGAAGAAGATGTACGATGCCCTAACAAACATCTTCTCAGTCAGAAACATTGGACAAATAATGAGTCTAAAGAATGAGCTCCGTGACATGAAGATGAATGATGATGCTAGCATAACATAATACTTTGTAAGGATCTCTCAGTTAAGAGATCAACTACAAGATATTGAAGAGATCATTTCAGAGAAGGAATTGGTAAACATAGTACTCAATGGTCTTCCCAAGACGTGGGATGCATTTGCTGCAAGCATGAACACAAAGAAGGAGTATCCTACATTTGAAGAACTTTGGACTTCTTGTGCTCAAGAAGAATCCAAGATCAATGCAAAAGAGAAACCCCAAAAGAAGTACGATGATCAAGCCTTCACAGAAAGATTCAAGAATTTCAGGAACAAAAGGAAGTTTGGTTCAAAGAGGAAGACAAATCAAGATAAAGATATTTCAGAAATACAATGCTTCAACTGTTGAAAGTATGGTCACTACAAGAATCGTTGTCCCGAGCTAAAGAGAGGAAGGAGAAACATGAAGCATCAATTGCCAAAGAAAATGAACTTACATAGAAGACTAAGCAGGATGAAAGAGACTTCTTCTTCTGAAGGTAACAATACTCCTCTTATTTCTTGTACATATCTTGTTTGCATAGTCTCTGTACATATCTTGCATATCTATGTCTTAGAAGATAATATGCTCCAAGACGAACTATACCTATGGAAGAACAACAAGATAAAGATTGTTATCATTATACAAGTTAGATAATACACATCAAAAGATGAAATACATCAAACAAATCATGTGGAAGCTATTACAAGATAAGTCGAAATCAGAATCAATCATGAAGAGACTTAGAAGAAGCAAAGACAGAAAGAAGTCAGCAATCAAGAAGAAATTGGACAAAGACTTATGATGTTTTGTAGAAGACAATAAGACAGAAGCGTGGACTCTGTTAGACAGAGGGAGCCGATTATATATTGCAGAAGACAATAAGGATGCAGACGAAAGCGTGGACTCTGTTAGATGCAGGGAGCCGATTATATGCACTCATACATGATGCAAGGATTAGGAGGGAGCTAATCCTATGAGCCATTGAAAATGATGAAGTATATATTCATGGTAGCAGCCATGAAAAGACAATACATGTTCAGTTCAACCTCATAAGAAGTCTTCTTCGAAGAGAAGCCTTAAAGTATCCCTGGTTATCCATCCACGTCCATGATTCTATAATGAAAGGAAGAAGTGGAATCTTTAGGGCATGGAATCTATAACAAACTCCATGGACCCAAGACCTAAAGAAAACATCAGGAAGAACATGAAGATTACAAGAAAGAAAGAGAAGATAGAACAACCAGTCACTGTATTAAGAATCACAAGATTACAAACCTGATATGAACTAAATAAAAGCAATTGAGCAGAGGAACTGAAAGTTGTGATGAAGAACAATGTATATATGCAAGTATTGCAAGATCCAGAACCAGAGGTTCTCCCAGATGGAGGGAGACAACTACGATGATTACTTGTTCCAATAAACCAAACATACCTCTACATGAGTCTTTATATCATCCGCAATATACCTCTACAATGATTACTTTTGTTGCGTAGAGGATACATGTGCAAAGGCCATGGATGTGGCCACGACCTTCCGTTCACTCTAAGAGAGAATCACGAAGAGGACAAATTTTCCAATCTAGGAGATGACCTTCCTGCACTACTTAGCTGGGACTAAAGAAATTGTGGTAGGTGGAGCTACCTCTAGGATCCTGTACAATTGTCTACCCACGGTAACAATGACACTACAAGGTCTACACTCATATACAGCATGATGTTTCTACATATATGGTTGGCCTAAAAAAACATCACAAACATCAAGTGGGGGCAACACCACACAATACCTCATCCTTGAAGGGCTTAATGCCATAGGGCAGGCGACACTATTCGCTGACACAGAGATCTCATCCTTGGTTAAGCCACTCAATGTTGTACAACTGTGGAAGTGGTGTCCTCGACAACTCCAACCACTTCACGACCTTTGTTGAGATGATGTTCTTTTGGCTTCCGCTATCATAAATGTAATGTAGCGGAGCACCCTTTACCCACATCTGCGAGTGAAAAAGGTGCTCACCTTCCTCCAGCACTTCTGGTTCATTTCGCTGGATCTTGGTGGTAGCGATTGTGGCACTAGGTTCTGCATCAATTATCCTCTTTGCCTTGTCTGGCTTTGAATCAAAGTCAGAGCCTCGATCCAACTCTGAGGCTTTCAACTCGACCACCAATGACTGCTTCAAGCGACATTTATTGGTGTTGTGCCAGGGGATTTTATGGAATTCACACCACTTGCCAGTGTCTTTCTTCGTTTTCCCATTACCCTTATTTGTTTGTGGCTTAGACTGGTTGTCTTGCAGTTGTCCATCCTTGCTTTTTCCTTTGTTCTGTGTGTCATGGCCGCCTTTGTCTGGCTTCTACTGTGATGCATTCGCAGATCCAAACTCGAGCTTATTCCTCTACTTAATTTTTTGCTCGATTTTGACAACATATCGATAAGCAACTCCCAACAACGAGATGTTCATAAACTCCATTTTTGTTTGGATGTACCTATGTAGGCCCCCGCGGTATTTTAGAACTAGATGTCGCTCAGAGTCTCTGATACCCAGCATGGTGCACAATGTATGAAAGGTATTTGTGAACTCCAACATTGTTTGGTCCCTCTCCTGATGCAGTGTGGTCCATCTCGTGTACTAGTCGTCATAGTTTCCAACAAGGTAATATTATTCCTTGATGGCGTACATAAAAGAGTCCCAAGTGGGGTCGGCCCCAAATATTACAGACTACTTAGTGGAGTTTTTCTCACAGTAACTCTCCCACCAATGTTTGACATGGGGGCTCGCCTGGTCACATATTTACAGATTGCATCCACCACATCAATTAGCTTCCGGAAGGCAGTGGGCCTTGCTCCATGAAGTACAAGTCAGTATTATGGTGAGCATCATTTCAATATTTAAGCCAGTTGAATATGTTGTATCTTAGATTGCTCTAGATTTCATGATATATGCTTGGACATTATGCCTTTTGCCCTGCTTCAGCTTGCTGGTTGACATTGTGCCCTAGTAAGTGATCTTCCTTGGGGATGGGTTTGCTACTAGGAACTCCCTTAATGAGCCATCATACTATTCTCGACCATACTTACCACTTTCCATCATTATCACCCTCTATTTCCTTATCTCTGGGGATTTAGGGTGTATTGACCCATCAAGGGCTTGTCCCTCATTCTATGGGAAGAAGGGGCTGAAGGCTTAGAGGGATTGATGTTGGGTAAAAGATAAAAGCATTGTATAAACCTTCCAGATGCTTCACCTAAGGATCACCCAAGAAAGCAGTGAAACGCTTATCTTTGAGTAAAGGGGACCCACAATATAATAAAGAATGATTAAAAGGTTAGTTGAAGGATAGGAGGTCTCATCACGAGCCGACCTATCATGTCCATGAATATCTAGTGGTATGGCATTACCATCATCTAGTCACTAAACCAGGGTAATGGCTCTCAGTTGCATGGCTGAGAGAAAGAGGGTCTCATCACGAGCCAACCTTCTCATTTCCATTAGGTGTTTGTGGGTAAAATTGTCATCATTTGGTCACCATGCCAGGGTAGTGACATTTAACCTCTCCTTATGTTATATTGAAAGAAAATGCAAAGAAAGAGAGATAAAAGGCAATTGATGGGTTTGGAAAAATTGCATTGCGGACGAAGGTACCACACACCCTCTACAAAGGCACCCATGAATGAGACACTAGGACCCCTTATATGTCATGAGCCCTATGCCCATTGAGTCTTGACCCAAACCACTTCATTCGCTTTACATGGCTTAGAGAGGGATCTCTTGGAAACTCTCCTAGACCTAGGGAGAGATCTACCCAATAGGACACCTCGTCAACCCTCCCATATTCAAGCTTGACAAGTCGCATAGTGTCTTTGAGCAATTAATTGTTTCATATAGTGATCTTTGATGCACATGCTTAGGTGGCTCATTTATTGATTGGACTCACTTATCATGATGTTATGACTTGAGATCCTTGGAGGGCATGCTCATTTGTCTTTGCAGGTCCTAGTTGGTGGAAAGTTTTGGGAGAACAAACCTAGCTTGGGCTTCCATGGGGCTACAAGCCCACAGGTTGGATGCCAAGGGACCACATGCCAGATGAGAATGATCAAACTTAGAAGGCCTTGAAGATGACTTGGATGACATAGCCTAGCCCCCAAATGCCAAACGTTTTTCCTAGGAGAGGCAAAACATCACTCCTAGAGGCATGACGTCACCCAGGGGGGTTAGTTCTTGGTGTTGGGGTGCCACTCATTGACACATGGACGTTTTGAGGAGAAGAGGGTCTTTACCATGATGAGATCGTCTAGATGCTTGGCATGTGGCATTTGGAGGCCTACCCATGCTTCTCCAACACCAATGACTTCGTCAAAGTGGCAAAACGTCCCCTAAAGGGGAGACGCCCATGTAAAATTACGATTTATTTGTGTAAAAGTGAAACTTTAAATGAATTGTTTAATATTACTTTGTTAAAGGGGGAAAGATGAGGGCCGTTGACCCTTATTCTTGTGGTTTACCCCTTAATTTGTGGACAAGTCACCTTGGTTACATTTTGTATAAATAAGAGATCATAAGATCTCAATTTAACATAACTCTCCCTCATTGTGCATTTTGTATAAATAAGAGATCATAAGATCTCATTTTAACATAACTCTCCCTCATTGTGAGAAGTATTGGTCTGAAATTTTCGCTACATTTGGCTTTTTTTGTCTCTTGTGCACTTGTTTATGGCTATCTTGATGAATGGTTGATGGAGGAGTGAGCTGCTAGCCTTGGATGAATGCTTTCTAGCTTTTATGGTGG
Organism: Picea sitchensis; assembly: GCA_010110895.2. Classification (NCBI taxonomy): domain Eukaryota; kingdom Viridiplantae; phylum Streptophyta; class Pinopsida; order Pinales; family Pinaceae; genus Picea; species Picea sitchensis. The sequence continues at coordinate 27,731 of SNQJ01S0107255.1, forward strand.
ATTATCCTAGCATCTTTCTTGATTTTGGCATGGTCTTTTACTCTTATGCCATAATTCTTTCAAGTCAAGGATTCTTGTGCTAGGAGCTAGGTGAGAAGTATAAGAGCATACACCCCCACCATAGTCCTCATCATTTTATGCTTCATGTTATTGGTTAAACAAGGGTTTGCTAAGACAAGTATTAGGGCATACACCCTCTTAGCTTAAACCCTAGCTAGAGGAACTTGCCTTGGGAAATAAAAGGGATTACACCCCCAAGGAGGTAGCTTCTCTAGCTCTTTCTTTGTTTGACTCCATTAACCCAATAGTAAAGACACTAGTCATATATTTTTTGCGTTGGAGATATAAAATCATTTCCTTGGGAAACGTGAATTTTTATCTTTTGAAAGGTCTCTTGCTTGGAGTTGGTTTGCTTTGTTGAGAGGAGTCTTCCCCTACTGGGGCATCCCCTCTCTCCCACTACTTTAATTGTTGTTACAAACCCTAACCTACAGCCATTAGGGCTGATCTAACCTAGATAAACTACTAACCATAACTCCTAAACTAACCCTAGACTAGCTCATAAATTTTGCTCATTTACTCTACTAANTCTCCCACTACTTTAATTGTTGTTACAAACCCTAACCTACAGCCATTAGGGCTGATCTAACCTAGATAAACTACTAACCATAACTCCTAAACTAACCCTAGACTAGCTCATAAATTTTGCTCATTTACTCTACTAACTAGGGCACATCTTTAGGGCTAATTGTTGGCATATTTTGATGGTGTAATTTGTTGATATAAGTGACTGAAAGCTACAGCCATAAGGCTGCAATTTTCCGCAGAAAACACATGTTATAACAGCTTGCTTTATTCAGCCTTAAAGTGTCATTTTAAAGACATAATTGATTGCCACACTCATTGGTAATATTGTTCATTGATCTCACGATTTACATGCTGATTTAGATGCTTTATTTTTTGATATAAACTGTCATCTACTGCTGCAAATTAGGGACATCAAACTTAACTTGTTGATCCATACTAACATATATCATTGCAAGTTGGATTTTCTTATGTCTTGGGCAGGTCAAAGGAGAAGACACATTTATTTGGAGTCAATGACTCATAGTGCAAAGGACTTTTGCTCAAGGAGATCTTAGCAAGGGTGAAGGAGGAATTTCACCTAGAGAACAGTTCATTCCAAAGGAGAAGGAAGCAAGTGGGCAGTAGTGACAGGCACAACCACATGTATGGGTCATACAGAGTCACGGACAGCGCTGGACAGATAGTCAAAGGCATGCACATACGCGCCTCATAGTTAGTTCAGGGCACGGGTACACAGGACCAACAATGCAGGTCTCGTATACGGGCTGGACCATAGTTACGAGAACCGAACCGGAACCGGTAAAACTGGTTGGTCCGACCGATTCCAAGCCCAGACCGGTTCAAGCCGGCCCCCTGAACCGCTTCAGACCGGTTCCGTACGGAACCGGCCGGAACCGGTTTTTTTTGCCAATGAGGCCCGCAGCCGAAAAAGTGAGAATTTTTTTTTTTTTTTTTAATTAGGGTTAGGGGC
>SNQJ01S0107256.1:0-29689 GCA_010110895.2 Picea sitchensis
GTACTCTTCTAAACCTCCACCTTTGTTCTCCTCTTTGGCCTTACGAAAACAAAAGAAAAATATTGATTGATGATAACAATAAGAAGTGGTGCCAGAAAACGAAAAAATATCATAACAGTAAGAAGTTGTGGCAATGTAATGGCAAGTGACAGTCACATATATCCCACACGTGCCACGTCCAGAGATTTCGAAGCGTTGTGCCCTGCTCCAAGTAGAGAGTTAGTGCATGGCCCCCCATCGAAGGGCAGGGTTGGAGGCTTCATCCAGCAAGTGTCATGCACCTTAGAGAGGGGGGACCGCATGAGGCTGGCTTCACAGAGCAACGACTACCTCCCGCTCCCTGCAGTGGAACGATAACGTGCCCGCTCTTTTGTTTATTCATCTGCTCTTGATACAAATTATCCTATGTTACTCTTCTTTATCCATTTTTCAGTCGAGTGCCATAGTCCCACCACGCCCCCAAGGTTACGCCTAGAAAAAAATCCCCTCGACATGTGCCAAGGATAAGCCTAGAAAAAAATCCCATGGAGTTATGCCGCGGATTGCGATGACAACGACTCGCGGGGAAAAAGTTATGGGCTATATATCGCGCCCATGGGATGATTTTCCATGCTTTTTCCCCCAAAAAAAAAGATTCGCCGATCTCCATTTACTCCATAAGTGTTTCTCCCAAATTCTATAGAATACAATTACTTTGCCTTAAAAATAGCCCAAATTTTATAGAAACTATACAAAATCCTTAGGAGTTTGAATCATTTTTCAAAAATATCGCCAAGCATTTTATACTTTGCATATTAAGGACTAGTAAGGTTCGTCGAGGTTTCCACTTTCTAAGATAAATTTCCATCCCTAAAATCATTCCTCGCAACGAGATTCTCCATGTCCCTTTGGATAACCCACATAATACGCCTGTCTTCTCTGCATGGCCCTCTGTCTTATCGATCTTCCTCCCTAGGCTTCCTTCTATGGTTCCTCGAGTTCCCTTGTTGGGAGAGCGTCGTTTTATTTCCATTCAAGATGCTATGATGTCACCGAGCCTCTCGCGGCGATCTCTATAAATCCATTCAACACTTCTTCCATGCCCGTCTCGTTGTCTTATTGTTCTTCCTCACGAGGCTTCCGTCCACGGTTCCTCGAGTTCCCTTGTCCCAGGAGGCTCATTTTCTTCTCCAACCTCCCCGGCTTCCAATAGGGCTTGTCTTTGAAACGTTGCTTACGACAATCCTTCAGGTAAGACGCCACGCTATGACGGGAATTTTCACGACGTCAAAATCCCGCAAGACTTGCACCTCCACTCATCTACAACCACTAAGGGATTGAGCTTGAAGCGAGCCCAATCACCTTACCACTTGTCACTAAACCAGTTGGCACCCCACGGGGCTATCAAGGGTCACGCAGAAATAGAGAGGACATAGGGAAGAGCACAAATTCGGTGGAGGCCAACCACTATATGTCACCGCCACGTGGTTGTGGGAAGGTGCTTAGGATTGCTTTGAATCTCGTAGAAATCATCAAGGAAGCTCCCCCTAGGACGAGGGCATCGTATGGTATTCCTTACACTTGCTTTCAGCTAGATACTTCTGGATTTTGGCCTCCAAAATTATTCTCCCGCCTTTTGGGCTTTGAACATGTTGGTGTTGGCTTTACTTTCCCCTGCTTGTGTCGATTAAGAGGGGCCCTCCTATTCGATTTGGAGTTCGACTTCTTCACAACCGTCTTCCCGGTGCTTCCTTCCTTGCGAGAGATCTTCCTTGTTTTCTCTCGACCATTCTTTGGTTTCTTCTTTCAATTTCTTAATTTTCTTCTCCTAGATCCGTGGGCCAGAGCGGACCGACTTTTTTCTCAGCAGCTATTCAAAGTCGGGCGTGTGAACCGGGCGGGATTGTGATATCCCATCCGATCACAATCCCGCCCGTTTCACACGACCGACTTTGAATAGTTGCTGAGAAAAAAGTCGGTCCGGGCGGGATTGTGATCGGATTGGATAGGACCAATTCCCCCGCTTGCAGAATCCGGAAGTGCAATAATACACGCTGGATTGTGTGTGAGCAGGATAGGACTGAGTTCTCGGCTTGCTGAATACAAAAGTGGGATCGACTTTCTCAAGCTCGGGGGAGCCGATCTTGAACATTGATGGGCCCGACCCCCACAGGAACTCCCAAACCACCTTCGAGACGTAGGATTAACGACCCACGTCATTGCTAGCCTTTGACCAGGATCCAGTGGAACAAAGGCTCAAAGCAAAAAAGAATTTGGGAAATTAATTTATTCCCTAGAAGCTACACCATAGATTCCAACCAATCGCAACCTTCCCCAATCGATTATCGTAATACCATCATTGGAAAACAATGATGGTTGAAACTCGCATTGTTGTTTTCTCTTCGGGAGAAAAAATTGGCGTAGTAATGCAGACCAATCTTATTACTATATTATTGTTTCTAGGTGACAAGCGTTGTACATAGAAATAGTAATATAGTAATAAGATTGGGCGTGCATTCATTTAACGAGTGACAAACTTTATAGTAAGTGAATCGATATCGCATCTTGAACGGAATTTTTTTTGTATGTGGTTAATGGCTCCAAGATCCACCTAGTGGTCGCCTAATACGCAAAGAGTTTGTTAAGAAACCCGAGGCCTTGCATTTCTCTTGACTAGTTGCTTGTTAGATTCGATTCTTATTTTCCAAATAAACCGTGTTTATAGGCAAAGTTGATGAATACTTACATGTTCTTTAATGACATGCTTTGCTCCATGGATAAATGGGTATGCGGTCTCGAGATGACCTCGGCACAATTTAACCCAGTTGTTTAAGGTATTCTAGTTGTACTTGAAAACATCACTCTCAACCTCTCTACTCTCTCCATCATGCATTTTATCCTCTAGAATTCAATCCTCACATTCTATTCTCCAAATCTGATTACCGGCCGCAATTCTCCCCACCCATGAAATCTCCTATTGTGTGTGTGCATGAAAATCTTGTATTATTAATAAAGACTAAGCAACGAGCCGGGGAGGCCATCCGTTCAATATGGAGAAGGTCGTACAGCGTGAAACTATGGCAAAACAGACCAATTTTACTTTACCTCTATCATGGAAAAAATCATAAGCATCGTTGCTCTCATATGGCCGGTCCAATGAGAGTTCGGTCTTCTCCCGGAGCTTGTCTCTTTATGACCAATGATACCTCCAAAATTTACCACGTAGGTTTGTTGTACGGAGATACAACGTGCCACTTCAAATGAAGAGATTGTTGTCAATGCATATTGTCATTTGACACAACTAGGGCTTCCCCTTTATCCCAAACCATGCGACGATTTCCGGTCCCCTCTCCCTCTAAACAACGAGGGACAACAGTTTCATGCCACTATATGTACCGTATTTAGAGTCCACTGTTCATGCAATGTTGAGAGCGTAAGTGAAAGAAGCACAAGAGAGAGACACGTGGTGTCGCCAAGCAGTCTCCTTAAAACAAGAAAGTAATCATCACCCTCTGCATTTTGCAGTAGAATGTGGTATCTTAAGGCATAACGGAGCAGTGGTGACTTTTGAAGCGATAATGTTGAAGACGGGACAAATTATGCGCGAGACTAAGTAGGAGTCGCTGTAAATCACGGAAACGGAAGACTGTGGGGAAGTGGCTTCGGGAAACATCACTGGAGGAACATTAGCTGAAACGTGTTAACAATTACACAAATATTCGCGAATTTAGTCGCACGGTAAACGTGGCTGCAAACATCATCCACCGTGTACATTAATGCCACCGGTGGTTACAATAGAAAGGGTAAAGAATATCTAAAAGACGAAGGCAGATTGGCTACATTTTCTAAGGTGTACCCCAATTTGCTTCAACAAGAAGGATGAGAGCATTCCTTGACGCTACAAAGATGTGCTCAACCACCGCCGACAAAATTTCCAGATTGTGACTTCTTCAAGGGGGAGGTAGAGCATTTGGGCCTTTTAGTTTCAAAGAAAGGAATTTTGGGATACAGAGAAGGTTGGTTGGGTACCTCTTCCATATTGCAACACTGTTGTTAGATAATTAAGAGGTCGAAGAGGTGGAGTTGGATGCAAATGCAATACAATAGCTTAGGAAATAGTCAAGAAAAGATGATAGCATCGACACCCACTCTCCAAAATCTTTCGGGATTTAAAAGAACACCTTGATGCTATTGGTGTAGAAATAGGAGCCGTTTGCCGCTAAATGAAAGCGGGGAGATGACACGAATAGAACACGAGCTTCCTCGCTACACAAGCAAGCATCCGTTACATTAGATCTCGGAAGGGTCAACGATCCGGAAATTGCCGTGGATATTCCACTGGACAAGTTCCTCACAACGGATCTAATAAAATACCAAATCTTTACTGCGAAGGTCAATTCGTTCAGATATCGGATTCTTTAATTGACGGTTTCTGCTTAAAATGTATGAAACAACTGAAATCCGAAAAATAGAGAGCACAAACAAATGCTCGCACACCGTCCACAAAGAACGCGGGATGTGACCCGGGAAACCGAATACTGGAGAAAACCCGGCTAGAAGGTGGGGGCGGCTCACTCTCTTTTCTTCAAATGCAAGAACAAAAAAAGAGGCACTCTCTGTGACGTTGTCGAGCACCATGAGTTCTTTCATGAAACCACATTCTAAAAATACCACCCCAGGTGCTCTGCTCAACCATGGAACAAACAAAGTGCTAAGGAATGGAACCCCCCTTCTCGTCCTCCTCGCGAATACAGGTATTTAGCATGGTCCGACAGCCAGCTAGGGGAGTGGGGTTTGACTTCCCTCCACCCTCAATTGCAATGGGTTTTGGACCCTCTAGAATCTTCTTGCAAGTCCACTCGTGGCTATCCCATTGCTTGGTAACAGGGGTTGACGCATGGCATCCTCCCATTACAATGGTGGTCCAGCACGGCGGAGTGAACTTGCGGGAGGCTAGCTCTTACATGGGGCTCGATTGGGGCCTTGACGCACCGTTGGGAAAGGTCCGAGGTGCAGAACATGGAATCTCTCTCCAGAGCAAGCGCCTGGTCCAGAAAAGACGTTAGATGCCTCAAAATGGCTCTGGAAAATTTCGGACGGTTTCTGACGTAAATTTCCCAAATCGGGACTTGCAGCTAAAATGACCCCACACGCGGATTCCCCAATTCTTTCCTCTGTGAAAGCATCCAAATAGATGACAAATAATGTAACGATCCGATCCGGATCGGTTACTTAAAATAATGATGAATTTGAAGCCAACAGATCGCGAGCCGTTATCGTGTTTCCGTTAGGCATAACCCTCCGCTTGGTCAAGGTTTGCACCGATTGGCGTTATCCCATCGTATTCATGTGATGAGGCCTATTTAAAGGCTTGGTGTATCCCATTGCAAAGTGGTCGGATTAGCCATGGTGTTGGCCATATTGGCCAAGGTGACAATGAAGATATCTTTGAACCTGTTTTCCTCGATTAAGGGTTTCGGGGGTACATCTTGTGCATGCGTCTCGTGTCCTCTCTCACCACTTTAGCATTTTCCTCCTACAGCAAGGAGTTTAGACCAGGAAAGACAAATGGACAACAAGGGCTGCAAGCCGAAGCTAATTTACAGAATCGGAATGGAAGGTGTGGCGACAGAGTACGGTGCGGAGAACCGATGCAGTGTGTCCAGTGCCTACGGTGTTGATAACACAGAGAGCAGTCGTTCGAATTTATCACAAGAAAGAAATACCGTGTCAACAAATTGGGCTCCTTAGTCAGTTTTGGCACTCGTCTTCGAGGCTTTACCAAGTAATAGACTACGATTTTTTCATGGCATGGAAGGAAAGCGATGATTTCAAGAGCGATGCACTAAAGAGTAAAACTTCAATAACATTCCATGATAGACTTTTAACAAGCCACATGGAAAGGGTAAATACCACGAGGCGACTAGGAAAATTGTGGGGGAGAGTAACGTGAAGAAGAAAGCACCGCCACGCAAAATTAGCTGCCGGGTGAACTAGGCTAGAAGCAATAATCTTGTAGGAAGGTTGATGCAACAACAAATCCCATAAAATAAATGTGAAGGCACTTTACGAGGATGGATATATCCATTCCTCCAGTATGCCACGTTGTGCTGAGGAGACAGCTAGAATAAAGAGTATAGTGCACCTAAACATATCTGGGGTGATGGGTGCTCCGGTCCAGGGCTGAAAGAAATTGAGTGGACTTAATTTTGAGGTGTTTCGTTAATCCGTAGAACCTTATAGTCGGAAATAGGGTAAACGGTTGTAGAAAGAAGCTAGTTGAGCACCCATCCATTTATTGAATGGATGTCGTTGACCTCAACCTATTAGAAATTTGGTTCATTTTGAGTTTGTTTTCTAGTTTTTGGGTCCACTGAGTAGCGGGGGAGCGCGTTTTTTGAGTCCCTAAACAACGTTTTAAGGGCTTGCCACGGTCGAAAATGGCCTTTGAATGGCTGCAACCAAAGCGTGTAGTCCTCGGATAGACCTTTCAACCCGGAGCTATCATGCTTCTAAAATGGAGATCGTATGCAAAAGTTGGGACCCCAGGAAGTTGATGTCTTACCCCAGCAGGGCCCACATGACTTTTGGCGCTTCATCTCCCTAGGTTAGGTTTTGGATGTCTAGGGTTTTGACATTCTGTTTATTAATAAAGGGGCCTTGAGCCTCATTGTAACCATCTTCTTCGCGAATTAGGCACAACCGTCCACATCTCCTCTCGAGGAGAATCACCGCCACCATTCAACAAGCTTGTTTTCGGCGCATTTTCGGTTCGGCTCATTTCCTTATTGAATAGAAAACCCGGTTTACTACGGTATCCTGCAGTTGATACATTGTTATGCATCTTTTAATAATATGTATTCATTTTGCCAATTACGCTCATAAAATCGGATCGCAGTAGCGTCAAGAGTATCCTCTACATTAAAGGTTCCACCGTTACCATAAATTAAGCCTCCATTTTAGAGTAATGCATGGTTGTGTCCCCGGCGTTGCTTTTGACCCGGATAAGAAAATTATGAGAGTAACAAAAGTTGCATCCAGAGATCAACATAAGTGGACAACCTTTTGGTTTTCAAAATGTAAGAGTCTCCTTGGATGTGAGCGTAACCGTCCCGATTTTCCAAAGTTTGAATGTGTTGGGATAAATCTGTATAAAGGGAGGAGAGGTGTTATGGTCTAAAATATGTCAAGAGCTCGTCTTTTTATTTTTAGTGTTTGAACCGTTACATTATATTTAGCTCCGTAGTATGATCTAGATATCCACTTGAAACAAGTAGCTTGCTCCCTACTTGTGAATGCAATGACAACAAACAAATGTCAATCCCGCGAGAAGCCAGTTTGTGCATAGAATGATCTCGGTGAATCAATGTGGAGCCGCCTAACCTTGTAGAAAACTTGCCCCCAGTTGCGGAATCCAGCGATACAAGAAGTGGGGATTCCATGCGATCGAGAATCTTGATTGGTGTCGGGGATCAGAGGTGGGATTCATAATCGGACAAAACCCTAGCAGGGGCAATGTTCTGTTCAAGACCTTGGATCATGTGAAATCTGCTTTCATGCTGCTGAAATTTTAGGCTGCTATCAGTTTGTGGTAGGAAAAGAGGGTCAGATTAGCTTAGCCCAATCATGTCGGAAAACCATAGTAGCTTGGCGGGTGGTCCCAGGTAAAGCTCATGTCAGAAAACCATAGTAACGCGAGGAGTGGTCCAAGGTAAAGCCGAGGGGTCAATGGTTGGTTGAGTACTTCGGTAGGAAAGAATAGAAACGAGAATGAGTGTAATGATTCACAAACTTGCCGGCGTGAGTGCTCTCAAAATACCAAACCAATTCTTGGTTATGTTTTCACCAAGTTGCCCGAAGTGGCATTGTAGCTTAGAAACAATAAATTGATGGAGATGGTGCGATTGGTATGGTTTACAATTTTGATGTCAAGTTTTAGAAGGCGACTTGGGCGCATTGCTTCCCTGAGAACAATCAACGGTGACTTTGAGTTCGGTTTCTTATACTTGCAGCGTAAATCCAATGGAATGGAGTGGATTGGGTTGGTGGGGAATCCCACGTGATATCAAAGTCTATGAATATGCTTCGGACTCCCATTATGGATGGATGGTTAATTAATTTTCGTTTTCCTCTCCTCTCCTCCGATGCCCAAATATAATATTGAAATTGAAATGGAGAGCAGGCCCAAATTTGTCAAAATCAAATCGTGAAGAAGGATAAACATCGAAATTGAAATGGAGAGCAGGCCCAAATTTGTCAAAATCAAATCGTGAAGAGGGATAAACATCGAAATTGAAATGGAGAGCAGGCCCTAATTTGTCAAAATCAAATCGTGAAGAAGGATAAACATCGAAATTGAAATGGAGAACAGGCCCAAATTTGTCAAAATCAAATCGTGAGAGGGATTAATATTGAAATTGAAATGGAGAGGGAGGCCGAAATTTCCCAAAATCGTGAAGAGGCAATCTGCCGGAAACACGAGAAAGGCAATTTTACACTTAATCCGTGAAACGGGCGAATTTATAAACCGTTTGGTTTGGAATATATTGTATTTTAAAGGCGTATTGGTTGATGTACTGTAACGGCAGTTCGCTTCTTCTCCTCTTTGGCCTTACGAAAAGAAAAGAAAAATATTGATTGATGATAACAATAAGAAGTGGTGCCAGAAAACGAAAAAAATATGATAACAGTAAGAAGTGGTAGCATAAAACGATGAGCCGAGCAAAGACAGGGACAAATAGCATAGCAACGTAATGGCGGTGACAGTCACATATATCCCACACGTGCGACGTCCAGAGATTTCAAGCGGGTGATGGTGAGCGTGAAGGGTTGTAAAACAAGTTGGTGCGCCCTGCTCCAAGTAGAGAGTGAGTGCATGGCCCCCCGTCGAAGGGCGGGGATGGAGGCTTCCTCCAGCAAGTGTCATGCACCTTAGAGAAGGGGGGACCGCGTGAGGCTGGCTTCACGGAGCAACGACTACCTCCCGCTCCCTGCGGTGGAAGGATAACGTGCCCGCTCTTTTGTTTATTCATCTGCTCTTGATACAAAGTATCCTAGACCATCACTATGTTACTCCTCTTTATCCATTTTTCAGCCGGTGCCATAGTCCCACCACGCCCACGCCCCCAGGTTACACCTTGAAGAAGATCCCCTGAATTATTGCCAAGAATCGCTAGAAAAATATCCCGTAGACTATGCTGGGATTGCGGCGGCGGCGACTTCAGCGGGGAAAAGTTTACAGAGACTATATGGCGAGTGAGGCTGATTTTCCATGCTTTCCAAAGAAAAAGATTGCTTCGATTCCATTTTCTCTATAGTGTTTAGCCCAAATTCTACTAGAATACAATTACCTTTGCCTTAAAATAGCCCGGATTTTATAGAAACTATACAAAATCCTTAGGAGTTTGAATCATTTTCAAAATATCGCCAAGCATTTTATACTTTGCGTGTTAAGGACTAGTAAGGTTCGCCAACGTTTCCGCTTTCTAAGATAAATCCCATCCCTAAAATCATTCCTACTTAGCGAGATTCTCAGGTGTCCCTTTGGATAACCACATATCGCTTTGTCTTCTCTGCATGGCCCTCACGATGTATCGATCTTCCTCCCCGGGCTTCCTTCTATGGTTCCTCGAGTTCCCTTGTTGGGAGAGCGTCGTTTTATTTCCATTCAAGATGCTATATGATGTCAAGACCTCTGGCGGCGATAAGCTATAAATCCATTCAACCTTCTTCTATGCGATCTTTTTGTCTTATTTTTCTTCCTCACGAGGCTTCCCTCTACGGTTCCTCGAGTTCCCTTGTCCCAGGAGGCTCATTTTCTTCTCCAACCTCCACGGCTTCCAATAGAGACGATAACAAGCGGCTGCTTACGACAATCGCCTTGAGGTAAGGCGCCAACTATGACGGGGAATTTTCACGGCGTCAAATCCGCGAAGACTTGCACCTGACTCATCTACACTAACGGATTGAACTGACAGGCCCAATCACCTTACCACTTGTCACGAAACCAGCTGGCACCCCACGGGGCTATCAACGGTCACGCAGAAATAGAGCGGACTTAGGGATGAGCACAAATCCGATGGAGGCCAACCACTATATATCACCGCCATGTGCATATGGGACGGTGCTTAGGATTGCTTTGAATCTAGTAGAAATCATCAAGGAAGCTTCCCCCTAGGACGAGAGCGTCGTATGGTATTCCTTACACTTGCTTTCAACTCGAGACTTCTGGATTTTGACCTCCAAATTTATTCTCCCGCCTTTTGGGCTTTGAGCAGGTTGGTGTTGGCTTTACTTTCCCATGCTTGTGTCTATTAAGAGGGGCCCCCCTATTCGATTTGGAGTTAAACTTCTGGCAAAATCTTCGGTGCTTCCTTCCTTCTTGAGAGCTCTTCCTTATTTTCTACGGACCATTCTTTTGTTTTCTTCTTTCAATTTCTTAATTTTCTTCTCCAGGATCCATGGGCCAGAGCGGACAGACTTTCTCGGCTGACTATTCAAAATTCGATTAAATTAATGAGCCAGTAGGATTGTGTCCAGGGATGGGATAGGACCAATTCCATTCATGAGAATCGGAAGTGCAAAACTTTTACATTTGGATTATTGTGTGGCCGGGATAGAGGCTGATTCGGCTTCTTGGTCTAAAAGTGGGATCGACTTTCTCAGCTCGGGGAGCCGATCTTGAACACTGATGGGTCCGACCCCCACAGGAACCCCCAAATCACCTTCGAGACGTAGGATAAACGACCCACGTGATTGCTAGCCCTTGACCAGGATCGAGTGGAACAAACGCTCAAAGCAACTTGGATTTTTTTTTCCGAAAGAGAAAAAAAAACTGGCGTAGTAATGCACGCCCTTCTTTATCGGAGTCGACATATTTCCAAGTTAGGCTTCTCGCTGTTGTTTCTCTCTCGGAAAAAAAAACTGGCGTAGTAATGCAGCACAATCTTATTACTATATTATTGTTTCTATGTACAACGCTTGTCCCCTAACTTGGAAATATGTCGGCGACGATAAAGAAGGGCGTGCATTCATTTAACGAGGGACAAACTTCATAGTAAGTGAATCACTATCGCATCTTGAGCGGAATTTTTCTTGTATGTGGTTAATGGCTCCAAAATCCACTAGTGGTAAAACCTAATGCATGAGTTTGTTAAAGGCCGGTGCTTGCATTTCTCTTAGTGTTCTTGGTGAGTTAGATTTATTGTTTTCCAAACAAAACTTGTGTTTATATAGAGCAAGGTTGATGAATGCCCACATGTTCTTGTGGCATCTTTGCTCCATGGATAAATGGGGTACAGTTATCGGAGTAGCCCTCCACAACATGTGATTGACTTTAGAGGTATTCCTGGTTGTACTTGAAGAAACATCGCTCTCAACCTCTCTCTCTCTCCATCATGCATTTATCCTCTCACAAAATTCAATCCTCCACGGCCCTACCTATTCTCAAAATCTCATTACCCGCCTCGCAATTCTCCAACGCCACATGGAAATCTCCTGTTAATGTTGTGTCTAAATATCTGTATTGTGTAAGACTAAAAGAAACCAGAGCCGGGGGCCATAGACCAACTCCATGGAGGAAGGTCATGCAGCTGTGAAACTATGCCAAAACCGGATAATTTACTTTACCACTATCATACGGAAAAATCATAAAGCGTACGTTGCTCTCAATGGCGAGTCAATGAGTTGATCTTCTCGGGAGCTTGTCTCTTGATGACCAATGATACCTCAAAAAATTTACCACGTAGGTTTGTTGTACGGCGATACAACGTGCCGCTTCAAATGAGAGATTGTTGTCAATGCATATTGTCATTTTGACACAACTAGGGCTTCACGTTTATCCCAAACCATGCGACCATTTCCAGTCCCCTCTCCCTCTAAACAACGATCGACCACAGTTTCATGTCACTATATCTATTGTATTTAGATTCCACTGTTAATGGAATGTTGAGAGCGTAAGTCAAAGAAGCACAAGAGAAAGATACGTGGTGTCGTAAGCGACCTCCTTAAAAGCAAGAAAGTAATCATCGCCCTGCATTTTTAGGTAGAATGTGAGAACTATCTTAGTATATGAACAATGGTGACTTTTTGAAGGCGATAATGTTGAAGTAGGGACAAAATTATCTTGCGAGACTGCATTGAGGTCAGCTAACAAATCACGAAGCGAAGACCCTAATGGGGTACTTGGTAAGAACACGTCCACTGGAGGAGCGTGTAGAAGCGTGTTTCTTATTACACAAATATTAGCCAATTTAGTCGCACGGTAAAAGTGGCTGCAAAACATCATCCACCATGTACATTGATGCCACCGGCGGTTATAATAGAAAGGGTAAAGCATATCTAAAAGACGAAGGCGGGTGGCCAGCATTTCTAGATTATGCCCCAATTTGTAGCAAGAAGGATGAAGAACATGCTTGACATACAAAGATTATGCTCAATCACCGCCGACAAAATTTCCAGAGTGTGACTTCTTCAAGGGGGGAGGGAGAGCATTTGGGCCATTTAGTTTCAAAGAAAGGAATTTTTGGGATACAGAGAAGGTTGGTTGGATACCTCTTCCATATTGCAACACTGTTGTTAGATAATTAAAGAGGTCGAAGAGGTGAGTTGGATGCAAATGCAATACAATAGCTTATGAAATAGTCAAGAAAAGATGATAGCATCGACACCCACTCTCCTAAATCTTTCAAAGGATTTTAAATAACACCTTGATGCTATTGGTGTAGAAATAAGAGCAGTTTGCCGCTAAATGAAAGCACGGAGATGACACGAATAGAACACGAACTTCCTCGCTACACAAGCAAGCATCGGTTACATTAAATCTGGAAGGGTCAGCGATCAGTAAATTAAAGTGGATATTCCGGGTGACAGGTTCACCATAGCGGATCTAATAAATACCAAAATCTTTACTGCGAAAGTCAATTTTAGATTCCGGATGTCAGTTCTTTAATTGCCGGTTTTCTGCTTAAAATGTAGCCAGAAACAACTGAAATCCGGAGAGAATAGAGAGCACAAACAAATACTAGCACACCGTCCACAAAAGCGGCGGGATGTGACTAGGAAACCCAATACGTGAGAAAAACCGGCTAGAAGGTGAGGCTCCGCTCTCTTTTTCTTCAAAATGCAGGTCTGAGGAAAAGAGGCACCCTCGTGGAGTTACTTGCTGACACTTAGATGGCCTGTGGATGCTACATAAGCTCTCCCCCTCTGTTGTGCTCTAAAATACCACTCCCGGTGCTCTGCTCAGCCATGGAACAAACAAAATGCTAAGAAATGGACGCCTATAGTCCTCTCAGGCGGGTGATTTAGCATGGTCAAATGACGGCTAGGGGTAGGGTTTTGACTTCCTCCACCCTCCCGATTGCAATAGGTTTTGGACCCTCTAGAATCTTCTTGCAAGCCCTCACGTGGCTATCCCCATTTGCCAGAGTAACGGGGGTTGACATGGCACCCTCCCGTACAATGGTGGTCAGCAATGAAATTGAACTTGCGGGAGAGCTTCTTTCGCCTCTGAGGAACTCCGATTGGTAAACAGCCTTAGATTGGAAGGTCGAGTGCAGAACATGGAATCTTTCTCCCGAGCAAGCGCCTGGTCCAGAAAAAAGACCGTTGGATGCCTCAAAATCGCTCTGGAAAATTTCCAGACCCGGTTTATTAAATTTCCCAAATGGACTAGGCTAAAATGACCCACCGCCTTGGATTCCCCAATTCTTTCCCTGCGGCAGAAAGCATCGAAATAGATGACAAATAATATAACGATCAAATCGGATCGGGGTTACTTAAATAATGATAATTTAAACCAACGGTCATGAGAGCGTTATGCATTGTTTTAGATTCCAAACTAACCTCCACTGGTCGAGGTTGCACCGTGGCGTTATCCGCTCGTATTCTGTGATGGGGCTATTTAAAGGAAGCGGGTGTATCCATTTACCAAAGTGGTCCGGATTATTGCGGTTTTGGCCATATTGGCCAAGGTAACAGTGAAGATATCTTTGAACCCGTTTCCTCGATTAAGGGTCTCAGGAAATTTTATCTTATTGCATCGTCGTGTCCTCTCTCTCCATAGCTGCAACATTTTCCTCTAACGGGGAGTTTGGAGCCGGGAAAGACAAATGGACAACAAAGGTACAAGCGAAGCTAATTCTGAGAATCGAGATGGAAGGTGTGGCGGCGAATGCAGCTGAGGAGAGCCGATGCGATTATTGTCCATTACCTACGGTGTTGATAACTTTCCTGCGGTAGCGATGGTTGAATTTATCACAAGAAAGAAATGCCGTGTCAACAAGTGGGCTCCTTAAGTCAGTGCGGCACTCGTCTTCGATGCTTTCGAATAGACTCTGATTTTTTTCATGGCATGGAAGGGAAGCAGTGATTTCAAACCCGGTGCACTAAAGAGTAAAACTTCAGAACATTCCATGATAGACTTTTAACAGGTCACATGGAAAGGGTAAATACCATGAGGTGACTAGGAAAATTGTGGGGTAGAGTAGCGTGAAGAAGAAAGCATCGCCACGCAAAAATTAGCTGCCGGGTGAGCTAGGCTAGAAGCAATAATCTTGTAGGAAGGTTGATGCCACAACAAATCCCATAAAATAAATGTGAAGACACTCCGAGATGGATATATCCATTCCCTCCCGTATGCCACATTGTGTTGAGGAGACAGCTAGAATAAAAGTATAGTGCACCTAAACATATCTGGGGTGATGGGTGCTCCGGTCCAGGTCTGAAAGAAGTTGAGTGGACTTAATTTTGAGTTGTTTAGTTAATCCGTAGACATATGGTCAGAGAAATAGGGTAGGCCCAACTGTAGAAAGACTAGTTGAGCACCAATCCAGCTGACCGAGATGGATGTCGGTGTATAACCTATTCGGTAGGTTAATTTTGGTAGTTTTTGTTTTCTAGTTTTTGGGTCGAGTCGCGGGGCGTTTTGGGGAACCCTAAACAACGTTTTAGAACGCAGTCGAAAATGTGCTTTGAATGGCTGCAACAAAACATTGTAGTCCTCCGGGATAGACCTTTCCAGACTGTCGATAAAGCCTAAAATGGAATCGTGTCACAAAGTTAGGACCACAGAAAGTTGGAAATTAATAACTTAAGCGGGCCCACATGACTTTTGGCCTTCATCTCCTAGGGTTGGGTTTTGGATGTCTGGTTTTGACATTCGTTTATTGTAAAAGGACGCCGAGGCCTCATTGTAACCATCTTCTTAGAATGAACACCAGTAGTCACATCTCCTCTGGGAATCTTGTACGCCACCGATCCAACAAGCTTGTTTTCATTTTGCATTTCTGAGTTTCGGCTCATTTCCTTATTGAATAGAAAGCCGGTTTTACTGTATCTCGGTTGATACGTGTTGTAAGATGCTTAATAATATGTATTCATTTTGTTCTGCTCATAAAATCGGATCACCGTGGCGTCAAAAGGTATCCTCTACGGCCAAGGTTCCTGGAATTACCATAGAAGTCGCCTCATTTAGGAAATGCATGGATTTGTGTCCCCGCGTTGCTTTTATTGAGATGTAGGTGAGGGGTAACAAAGAGATTGCATCGAGATCAACATGAAGTGGACAACCTTTTGGTTTCAAAAATGTAAAGTCTCAGGATAAAGCGAGGCGTAACCGTCCCGTTTTCAAAGTTTAATCTTGTTGGGATAAATACAATGTAAAAGGGAGGAAGTCGGTATGGTCTAAAAATGTCAGCGGCTAGATGCTTTTACATTTTTAATGTTTGAACCGTTATATTATATTTAGCTCGTAAGTATGATCTCGATATCCACTTGAAACAAGTAGCTTGCTCCCTACTTGTGAATGCAATGACAACAAACAACTGTCAATCCCGCGAGAAGTTAGCTTGTGCATAGAATGATCTCGGTGAATCAGCGTGGAGCCGCCTAACCTTGTATTAAACATGCCCCGGTTGGAATCACTTGATACAAGAAGTGGGAGTTCATCGATCCGGGGAACTACGATTGAATTGTCGAGGATCGAGGTGATTCATAATAAGACAAAACCCTAAAGGGCAATGTTCCACCATTCAGGGCCTTGGATCATGGTAGAAATCTGCTCATGCATGAAATTTTCGGGGGACTGCTATAGGATTTGTGGCCGGAAAGAGGGACAAGATTAGCTTAGCCCAATCATGTCGGAAAACCATAGTAGCTTGGCGGGTTGTCCAAGGTAAAGCTCATGTCAGGAAACCATGGTAGCTTGGGGAGTAGTCCAAGGTAAAGCCGAGGAGTCAAAGGTTGGTTGAGTACTTCGGTAGGAAAGAATAGAAACGAGAATGAGTGTAATGATTCACAAACTTGCTAGCGTGAGTGCTCTCAAAATACGAGACCAATTCTTGGTTATGTTTTCCCCAAGTTGTCCGAAGTGGCATTGGCAAGTATGGTCGATGAGATGAGTTGCAGTGTGGTATAGTTTACAATGCACAGTGTCAAGATTTTGAAGGCGACTTGGGGCTGGTGCTCCCCTGAACAATCAACGGTGACTTTGAGTCGGGTTTCTTATACTTGCAGCGTAAAACCAATGGAATGGAGTGGATTGGATTGGTGGGGAATCCACGTGATATCCAAGTCTATGAGTATGCTTCGGACTCCCATTATGGATGGATGGTTAATTAATTTTCGTTTTTCCTCTCCTCTCCTCTGATGCCAAAATATAATATTGAAATTGAAATGGAAGCGAGGCCCAAATTTGTCAAAATCAAATCGTGAAGAGGATGAAGCATCGAGAGAATTGAATATGAGCAGGCCCAAATTTGTCAAAAATCAAATCGTGAAGAGGGATAAACATCGAAATTGAAATGGAGATCAGGCCCAAATTTGTCAAAATCAAATCGTGAAGAGAGATAAACATCGAAATTGAAATGGAGAACAGGCCCAAATTTGTCAAAATCAAATCGTGAAGAGGATTAATATTGAAATTGAGAATGGAGAGGAGGCCGAAATTTCCCAAAATCGTGAAGAAGCAATCTGCCAGAAACACGAGAAAGGTAATTTTACACTTAATCCGTGAAATGGGCAGATTTATAAACCGTTTGGTTTGAATTATATTATTATTTTAAAAGGCGTATTGGTTGATGTACTTTAACGGCAGTTCTCTTCTTCTCCTCTTGGCCTTACGAAAAGAAAAGAAAATATTGATTGATGATAACAACAAGAAGTGGTGCCAGAAAACGAAAATATATGATAACAGTAAGAAGTGGTGGCATAAAACGATGAGCCGAGCAAGACAGGGACAAATAGCATAGCAACGTAATGGCGAGTGGCAGTCACATATATCCCACACGTGACACGTCCAGAGATTTCGAAGCGTTGATAATGGTGAGCGTGAAGGGTTGTCAAACAAGTGGGTGCGCCCTGCTCCAAGTAGAGAGTTGGTGCATGGCCCCCGTCGAAGGGCGGGGTTGGAGGATTCCTCCAGCAAGTGTCATGCACCTTAGAGAAGGGGGGACCGCGTGAGGCTGGCCTCACAGAGCAACGCCTACCTCCCGCTCCCTGCAGTGGAAGGATAACATTCACCCCGCTCTTTTTTGTTTATTCATCTGCTCTTGATACAAATTATCCTAGACCATCACTATGTTACTCCTCTTTATCCATTTTCAGCCGAGTGCCATAGTCACACCACGCCCCCAAGGTTACACATTGAAAAGATCCCTCGAGATGGCCAAGGATGCATACAAGAAATATCATGGAGCTATGCCGGATTGCGGCGACAGCGACTTCATGAGGGGAAAAGTTTCAGGGCTATAATAAGATGGGCTGATTTTCCATGCTTTTCCAAAAAAAAGATTAAGCCGATTTCCATTTTCTCTATAGAAGTATTTAGCCCAAATTCTATAGAATACAATTACTTTGCCTTAAAATAGCCCAGATTTTATAGAAACTATGCAAAATCCTTAGGAGTTTGAATCATTTTTCAAAAATATGCAGCAAGCATTTTATACTTTAGCGTGTGGGACTAATGGGTTAAGCCAAGGTTTCTGCTTTCTAAGATAAATTCCCATCCCTAAAATCATTCCTAGCAACGAGATTCTCCGTGTCCCTTTGGATAACCAACATATCTTGTCTTCTGCATGGCCCTCTGTCCTTATCGATCCTTCTCCCAGGCTTCCTTCTATGGTTCCTCGAGTTCCCTTGTTGGGAGGGCGTCGTTTTATTTCCATTCAAGATGCTATGATGTCACCAAGCCTCTCACGGCGATTGCTATAAATCCATTCAACACTTCTTCTATGCCAGTCTCTTTGTCTTATTGTTCTTCCTCGCGAGGCTTCCCTCCACGGTTCCTCGAGTTCCCTTGTCGCATGAGGCTCATTTTCTTCTCCAACCTCCCGGGCTTCCAATAGGGCTTGTCTTTGGAACGCTGCTTACGACAATCCTTCAGGTAAGACGCCACGCCATGACGGGAATTTTCACGACGTCAAAATCAAAATCCCTTGAACTTACTTTCGACTCATCTACAACCACCGGATTGGCTTGAAGCGAGCCAAATGCCACCGCAACCACTAAACCAGCTGGCACCCCCCGGGGCTATCAAGGGTCACGCAGAATTAGAGAGGACTTAGGGACGAGCACAAGTTCGATGGAGGCCAACCACTATATATCACCGCCATGTGCCTATGGGAAGGTGCTTAGGGTTGCTTTGAATCTCGTGGAAATCATCAAGGAATCTCCCCCTAGGACGAGGGTATCGTATGGTTTTCCCGAAACTTGCTTTCAACTAGAGACTTATGGATTTTGACCTCCAAAATTACTCTCCCGCCTTTTGGGCTTTGAACAAGTTGGTGTTGGCTTTACTTTCCACTGCTTGTGTCTATTAAGAGGGGCCCCCCTATTCGATTTGGAGTTCGACTTCTTCTAGCCGTCTTCCGGTGCTTCCTTCCTTAGAGCTCTTCCTTGTTTTTCTCATGGACCATTCTTTTGTTTCTTCTTTCAATTTCTTAATTTTCTTCTCACGGATCCATGGAAGGCGGTAGGCTTTTCTCCGGTGACTATTCAGAAATTCGATTCGTGTGAACCGGCCGGGATTGTGATCGGATGGGATAGGACCAATTCCCCCGCTTGCAGAATCCGGAAGTGCAATAACACGCGCTGGATTGTGTGTGAGCGGGGTAGGACTGAGTTCTCGGCTTGTTGAATACAAAAGTGGGATCGACTTTCTCAAGCTCGGGGAGCCGAGCTTGAGAAAGTCGATCCCACAGGAACTCCCAAATCACATTTGAGACGTAGGAGTAACGACGCACGTGATTGCTAGCCTTTGACGAGGATCGAGTGGAACAAAGGCTCAAAGCAACTTGGATTTTTGGAAATTAACTTCTTCCACAGAGCTACACGATAGATTCCGACCAGTCGTAACCTTCCCCAATCGATTATCGTAATACCATCATTGGAAAATAATCGATGAGTTGAGGCTTCTCGTCGTTGTTTCTCTTTCGGAAAAAAACTGGCGTAGTAATGCAGCCCGATCTTATTACTATATTACTGTTTATATGTACAACGCTTGTCACCTAACTGGAAATATGTCGACGCCGATAAAGAAAAGTGCATTCATTGTGGCGACAAACTTCATAATAAGAGTGAATCACTATAAGCATCTTGACGAATTTTTTTTTCTTGTATGGTTAATGTCCAAAATCCACCCTGGTAATTAGCCTAATGCACTTGAGTTTGTTAATGAAACCGAGGCCTTGCATTTCTATTACAGTGTTTCTTGGTGGATTCGATTCTTTGTTTTCCAAACAAACATGTTTGTATAGGCAAGGTTGATGAATGCCACATGTTCTTGTGACATCTTTGCTCCATGGATAAATGGTGTATAGTTATCGGAGTAGCCCTCGACAATTTAACCGATTGACTTTAAGGTATTCACTGGTTGTGCCAGAAGAAACATAAGCTCTCAACCTCTCTCCATCATGCATTTATCCTCTCACAAAATTCAATCCTCCACAGACCTACCTATTCTCAAAATCTGATTACCAGCCTCGCAATTCTCCCACGCCACATGCAAATCTCCTATTGTGTTGTGTCTAAAATATCTGTTTTGTGTAAGACTAAAAGCAACCTGAGCCGGGGGCCATAGATCAACTCCATGACCTTCCTCCATGGAGTTCATGCAACTGTGAAACTATGCCAAAGCAGACCAATTTTACTTTACCACTATCATGGAAAAAATCATAAGCAGCGTTGCTCTCAAATGGCCGGTCAAATGAGAGTTCGATCTTCTCCCTGAGCTTGTCTCTTGATGACCAATGATACCTCCAAAAATTTACCTCGTAGGTTTGTTGTACGGAGATACAACGTGCGGCTTCAAATGAAGAGATTGTTGTCAATGCATATTGTCATTTGACACAACTAGGGCTTCCCGTTTATCCAAAACCATGCGACGATTTCCAGTACCCTCTCCCTCTAAACAACGAGCAACCACAGTTTCATGTCACTATATGCGTATTTAGAGTCCTTGTTCATGAATGTTGAAGGCGTAAGTGAAAGAAGCACAAAGAAGACCGCAGTGGTGTAAGCCAGCGACCTCATGTAAAAGCAAGAAAGTAATCATCACCCTCGGCATTTTGCAGTAGAATGTGGTACCTTAAGGCATACTTGAACGTGGTGACTTTAGGCGATAATGTTGAAGTAGGACAAAATTATGCGAGATTTCATTGAGGATCCTTCAATAAATCCTACCGCGAAGCGGAAGACCTAATGAGTAGGTAGGAAACCGTCCCTTGGAGAGCGATGTAGGCGATGTTTCTTATTACACAAATATTAGCCAATTTAGTCGCACGGTAAAAGTGGCTGCAAAACATCATCCACCATGTACGTTGATGCCACCGGCGGTTACAATAGAAAGGGTAAAACATATCTAAAGGCGAAGTAGTTGGCCCGCATTCTAGATTATGCCCCAATTTGTAGCAGAAGGATGAAGAGCATGCTTGACATACAAAGATTATGCTCAATCACCGTCGACAAAATTTCCAGAGTGTGACTTCTTCAAGGGGTAGGTAGAGCATTTGGGCCATTTAGTTTTAAAGAAAGGAATTTTTGGGATACAGAGAGGTTGGTTGGGTACCTCTTCCATATTGCAACGCTGTTGTTAGATAATTAAAGAGGTTGAAGAGGTGGAGTTGGATGCAAATGCAATACAATAGCTTATGAATAGTCAAGAAAAGATGATAGCATCGACACCCACTCGAAATGCTGAAAGGATTTCAAAGAACACCTTGATGCTATTGGTGTAGAAATGGGAGCAGTTTGCCGCTAAATGAAGCGGGGATGATACGAATAGAACACGAGCTTCCTAGCTACACAAGCAAGCATCCGTTACATTAAATCTCGGAAGGGTCAGCGATCCGTAAATTGCCGTGGATATTCCTCTGGGCGGTTCCTATAGCCGAGGATCTAATAAAATACACCGAAATCTTTAACTGTGAAGGAGTCAATTTCGTTAGGATAGCCAGTTCTTTAATTGGCCGGTTTTACGCTTAAAATGTATGAAACAATGAGAAATAGAAGAATAGAGAGCACAAACAAATACTAGCACACCGTCCACAAAAGCAGCGGGGATGTGACCCGGGAAACCCAATATGGAAGAAAACTAGGCTAGAAGGTGAGGCTGACTCAGAGCTCCTCTTTTCTTCAAATGCAAGTCTGAAAGAGGCACCCTCTGTGGAGTTGCCTTTGACAGGTAACTTTGTATGGATGCTACATAAGCTCCCCCCCTCTGTTGTGCTCTAAAAATACCACTCCCAGTTGCTCTGCTCAACCATGGAACAAACAAAATGCTAAGGAATTGGAACCCTTCTGGGCCCTCCCTCGCGACCGGTGTTAGCATAGTCAAATGACCCGATAGGGAAGTAGTGTTTTGACTTCCTCCACCCTCAGTTGCAATAGGTTTTTGGACCCTCTTGAATCTTCTTGCAAGTCCTCACGTGGCTATCCCCATTTGCCCGAGAGTATCGAGGGTTGACATGGCATCCTCCCGTACAATGGTGGTCAACACGGCGGGTGAACTGGGAGGCACAACTTCGCACTCTGAACTCAGATTGGCTTTGCGTCGTTGGAAAGGTCTCGAAGTGAAGAACATGGAATATTTCTCCAGAGCAAGCGCCTGGTCCCGAAAAGAGACCGTTGGATGCCTCAAATGGCTCTGGAAAATTTCGGACCGTTTCTGACGTAAATTTTCCCCAAATAAGACTTGCAGCTAAAATGACCCCACACGCGGATTCCCCAATTCTTTCCTCTGTGAAAGCATGAAATAGATGACAAATAATGCTAACGATCCAATCGGATCCGGTTACTTAAATAATGATGATGGTGAAGCCAACCGGATCAGCGAGCCGTTATCGTGTTTTCCGTTTGGCGCTAACCTCCACTTGGTCAGGGGTTGCACCACGTGGCGTTATCCCATTGTATTCATGTGATGAGGCCTATTCAAAGGCTTGGTGTATCCCATTGCAAAGTGGTTGGATTAGCCACGGTGTTGGCCATATTGGCCAGGGTGACAATGAAGATATCTTTGAGCCCGTTTTCCTCGATTAAGGGTCTCGGAGGTACATCTTGTGCATGCGTCTAAATGATATCTCTCTCTCCACCCAGCTTTTAATATTTTCCTCTAATGGGGAGTTTGGAGCCGGGAAAGACAAATGGACAACAAAGGCAAGCGAAGCTAATTCTGGAATCCGAATGGAAGGTGGCGGCCAGTCGCTGCCCAGGAGAACCCGATGCGATTAT
Organism: Picea sitchensis; assembly: GCA_010110895.2. Lineage (NCBI taxonomy): Eukaryota > Viridiplantae > Streptophyta > Pinopsida > Pinales > Pinaceae > Picea > Picea sitchensis. Next base: position 22,705 of record SNQJ01S0107256.1, read on the forward strand.
TGTCCATTACCTACGGTGTTGATAACCTGAGGAAGCGTGGATTCGGAATTTATCACAGAAAATCTGCGTGTCAACAAGTGGGCCCCTTAAGTCAGTGCGGCACTCGTCTTCGAGGCTTTCGAATAGACTCTGATTTTCATGGCATGGAAGGGAAACGGTGATTTCAAACCCGATGCACTAAAGAGTAAAACTTCAAGAACGTTCCATGATAGACTTTTAACAAGTCACATGGTATTTACCCTTTCCATGTGGTGACTAGGAAAATTGTGGGGTAGAGAAACGTGAAGAAATGCATCGCCACGCATAAGTCCAGGCTGCTAGAATTGAGCTAGGCTAAACAATAATCTTGTAGGAAGGTTGATGACACAACAAATCCCATAAAATAAATGTGAAGGCACTTTACGGATGGATCATTCCCTCCCGATATGCTTACATTGTCGAGGAAACTGACTAGAATAAAAGTATAGTACACTAAACATGTCACGGGTGATGGGTGCTTTCCGGTCGAATACGAAAAGAGTTAGGTGGACTTAATTTTGAGTTGTTTAGTTAATCCGTAGACATATGGTCAGAGAAATAGGGAATTTAGGCCCAGATGTAGAAAGACTAGTTGAGCACCCATCCAGCTGACCCGGATGGATGTCGGTGGCCTCGACCTATTAGGTAGTTCATTTTGAGTTTTGTTTTCCTAGTTTTTGGGTCCACACGAGTCGCGGGGCGTTTTGAGGAGCCCTAAACAACGTTTTTAGGGCCTGCAGTCGAAAATGGCCTTTGAATGGCTGCAGCAAAACGTGTAATCCTCGGATAGACCTTCTGCTCCAGACTGCTCGTGCTAAAATGGAAGTCGATATGCAAAAGTTACGACCCTGTGAGTTTGATGTACTAACTTACCAAAGCGGGGCCCACATGACTTTGGCTGGCCATCTCTCAGAATTTAGGTTTTGGATGTCTAGGGTTTTGACATTCCTGTTTATTGTAAAGGAGCCTTGACCTCATTGTAACCATCGCTTCTTACTTGAACCAAACACGTGAGTCACATCTCCTCTTTCGAGAATCGCCCCCCACCATTCCAACAAACTTGTTTTCCATTGCATTTCTGATTTCAGCTCATTTCCTTATTGGAATAGAAAACCGGTTTCACGGTATCTCCGGTTAATGCGTGTTAGCCATCTTTTAATAATATGTATTCATTTTGTTACGCTCATAAATCGGGATCACCAGTAGCGTCAAAAAAGGTATCCTCGTGAGTTCCTCATTACCATAGAATTAAGCCTCCATTTAGAGTAATGCATGGTTGTGTCCCCCGCGTTGCTTTTTACCCGGATATAGAAAATTTGAGGGAGTAACAAAGTTGCATCGAGATCAACATAGAAGTGGACAACCTTTTGAGTTTTCCAAAAATGTCGTCTCACTGGGATAAGCGAGGCGGCACCGTCCCAGTTTTTCCAAAAGTTTAGTCTTGTTGGGATAAATGAAATGTAAAAAGGGAGGAGAGGTGTTATGGTCTAAAAAATGTCCACAGCTCGTCTTTTTATTTTTAATCTATGAACCGTTACATTATATTTAGCTTCGTAAGTATGATCTAGATATCCGCTTGAAACAAGTAGCTTGCTCTACTTGTGAATGCAATGACAACAAACAGCTGTCAATCCCGCGAGAAGCCAGTTTGTGCATAGAATGATCTCGGTGAATCAGCGTGGAGCCGCCTAACCTTGTAGCAAACTTGCCCCCAGTTGAGGAATCCGGCGATACAAGAAGTGGGAGTTCCTATCGATCGGGAACTCTGATTGAGTTGTCCAGGATCAGGGTCGATTCGTAATCGGGCAAAACCCTAGCAGATTTCTACCATGATCCAGGGCCCGTGAATGGTGGAACATTTCCCCTATTAGGGTTTTTCTCGATTATGAATCGAACCTGATCCTCGACAATTCGATTAGAGTTCTCGATCGATGGGAACTCCCACTTGACATGAGCTTTACCTTGGACCGCCCGCCAAGCTAGTATGGTTTTCTGACATGATTGGGGAGTGGTCCAAGGTAAAGCAGAGGAGTCAATGGTTGGTTGAGTACTTTCGGTAGGAAAGAATAGAAACCAGAATGGGTGTAATGATTCACAAACTTGCAGCGTGAGTGCTCTCAAAATACCAGACCAATTCTTGGTTATGTTTTCCCCAAGTTGCCCGAAGTGGCATTGGCAGGTATGGTCGATGGAGATGAGTTGCGGTGTGGTATGGTTTCTGATACACGGTGTCAAGTTTTTGAAAGGCGACTTGGGCACAGTGCTTCCACGAACAATCATGGTGACTTTTGAGTAGGTTTCTTATACTTGCGGTAAAACCAATGGAATGGATGGATTGGATTGGTGGGGAATCCACGTGATATCCAAGTCTATGAATATGCTTCGGACTCCAATTATGGATGGATGGTTAGTTAATTTTCGTTTTCCTCTCCTCTCCTCCGATGCCCAAATATAATATTGAAATTGAAATGGAGGGCAGGCCCAAATTTCTCAAAATCAAATCGTGAAGAGGATAAACATCGAAATTGAAGGAAATGGAAGCGAGGCCCAAATTTGGTAAAATCAAATCGTGAAGAGGATAAACATCGAGGGAATTGAAATGGAGAGCAGGGCCAAATTTGTCAAAATCAAATCGTGAAGAGGGATAAACATCGAAATTGAAATGGAAAGCAGGCCCAAATTTGTCAAAATCAAATCGTGAAGAGGGATTAATATTGAAATTGAAATGGGGAGGAGGCCGAAATTTCCCAAAATCGTAAAGAGGCAATCTGCCAGAAACACGAGAAGGCAATTTTACACTTAATCCGTGAAGTGGGCGAATTTATAAACCGTTTAGTTTGGAATATATTGTATTTTAAAGGCGTATTGGTTGATGTACTGTAACGGGAGTTCTCTTCTTCTCCTCTTTGGCCCTTCACGAAAAGAAAAATATTGATTGATGATAACAATAGAAGTGGTGCGAAGCGAAAAATATATGATAGCAGGTAAGAAGTGGTGGCATAAAGCGATGAGCCCGGTAAAAGCGAGGGACAAATAGCATAACTAGCGTAATGGCGGTGAAATGATCACATATATCCCTACGTGCCGTCCAGGAGATTTGGCGTTGATAATGGTGGCGTGAAGGGGTTGTAAAAACAAATTAGTGTACTGCTCCAAAGTAGAGAGTTAGTGCATATTTGCGTCGAAGGCGAGGTTGGAGGAGAAACTTCCTCGACAGAAGTGTCATGCACCTTAGAGGACGGCGTGGTGGCTTCGCAATTAGCAGCCACCTCCGGCTCTGCGATGGAAGGACGAGAAATAGCGATGCGCTCTTTTGTTTATTCATCCGCTCTTGATACAAATTATCCTAGACCATCACTATGTTACTCCTCTTTATCCATTTTTCGGTAAAATTGCCATAGTCCCTGCGCCCCAAGGTTACCTTGAAGAAAGATCCCTACGAGATGGCCAGGATAAGCCTAGAAAAATATCCATGGGCTATGCCCGGATGCGATAGCGACTACATACGAGGAAAAAGTTTGGGAGGTATATATAGCACATGGACTGATTTTCAATACTTTTCCAAAGAAATCAAGTTAGCCGATTTCCATTTTTCTCTATAAGTGTTTAGCCCAAATTCTATAGAATACAATTACTTTGCATTAAAAATAGCCAGATTTTTATAGAAACTATACAAAATCCTTAGGGTTTGAATCATTTTCAAAATATAAGCCAAGCATTTTATACTTCGTATTAAGGACTAGTAAGGTTAGCCCAGGTTTCTGCTTTCTAAGATAAATTCCCATCCTAAAATCATTCATAGCGGATTCTCCGGTGTCCTTTGGATAACCACATATCTTTGTCTTCTCATGGCCCTCTGTCTTATTGATCTTCCTCCCGAGGCTTCCTTCTATGGTTCCTCGAGTTCCCTTGTTGGGAGGGCGTCGTTTTATTTCCATTCAAGATGCTATGATGTCACCGAGCCTCTAGCGGCGATCGCTATAAATCCATTCAACACTTCTTCTATGCCCGTCTCTCTGTCTTATTGTTCTTCCTCACGAGGCTTCCCTCTACGGTTCCTCGAGTTCCCTTGTCCCAGGAGGCTCATTTTCTTCTCCAACACCCCCGACTTCCAATAGGGCTTGTCTCTGAAACGCTGCTTACGACAATCCTCGAGGTAAGACGCCACGCTATGACAGGAATTTTCACGACGTCAAAATACCGCAAGACTTGCACCTCGACTCATATACAACCACTAACGGATTGAGCTTGAAGCGAGCACAATCACCTTACCACTTGTCACTAAACCCGGTGGCATTACTTGGGGCTATCAAAAGTCCGCGAAATGGCGGACTTAGGGGCGAGAGCACAAATTCGATGGATGCCAACCACTATATGTCACCGCCGTGTGCCTATGGGACGGTGCTTAGGATGCTTTGAATCTCGTGGAAATCATCAAAGGCTCCCCTAGGGCCGAAGGCGTCAGTTATGGTATTCCTTACACTTGCTTTCAACTGGCGACTTAGTTTTGACCTCAAAATTATTCTCCTTTTGGGCTTTTGAGCAGGAGTTAGTGTTAGCTTTACTTTCCCACTTGTGTCTATTAGAGGGAGGCCCTCTATTGATTTGGAGTTCGACTTCTTCACAGCCGTCTTCCCGGTGCTTCCTTCCTTGCGAGAGCTCTTCTTTGTTTTCTCTGGACCATTCTTTTTGTTTCTTCTTTCAATTTCTTAATTTTCTTCTCACGGATCCATGGGCCAGAGCGGAACGACTTTTTTCTCAGCAGCTATTCAAAGTCGATGAGTAGTGAACGGCGGGGAATTGTATTGCTCCGGATGGGATAGGACCAATTCCCGCTCATGATCCGGGAAGTGCAATAACACCACCGGCCCGGATTGTGTGTGAGCGGAAGGATAGGAGAAGTTCACCGGCTTCTTTGAATACAAAAGGGTAAGGATCGACTTTCTCTTTCCAAGCTTCGGGGAGCCGATCTTGAACATTGATGGGTCCGACCCCCACGGGAACTCCCAAATCACCTTCGAGACGTAGGATTAACGACCCCCGTGATTGCTAGCCTTTGACCACGATCGAGTGGAACAAAGGCTCAAAGCAACTTGGATTTTTGGAAATTAACTTCTTCCACAGAATCTACACGATAGATTCCGACCAAGCGTAACCTTCCCCAATCGATTATTGTAATACCATCATTGGAAAACAATCGATGAGTTGAGGCTTCTCGTTGTTGTTTCTCTTCGGAAAAAAAATTAGTAGTAATGCGGTAATCTTATTACTATATTCGCGTTTCTATGTACAGCTTGTCACCTAGCGGAAATAATATGCGGCCTTAGATAAAGAAGAGTGCATTCATTTCCAACGGGCGACAAACTTCATAGTAAGTGAATCACTATCGCATCTTGAACGGAATTTTCTTGTATGTGGTTAATGGCTCCAAAATCCACCTAGTGGTCTCCTAATGCACTTGAGTTTGTTAAGGAAACCCAGGTATGCATTTCTATTACAGTGTTTCTTGGTGGATTCGGTTCCTTGTTTTCCAAACAAACATGTTTATATGGGCAAGGTTGATGAATGCCCACATGTTCTTGTGACATCTTTGCTCCATGGATAAAAGGTGTCACCGATTATCCCGAGGGTAGCCCTCGACAATTTAACGAGATTGACTTTAAAGGTATTCCAGGTTGTACTTGAAAGAACATAAGCTCCTCAACCTCTCTCTCTCTCCATCATGCATTTTATCCTCTCACAAAATTCAATCCTCCACAGCTCTACCTATTCTCAAAATCTGATTACCCGCTTCGAAATTCTCCCACACCACATGGAATCTCCTATTGTGTTGTCTAAGAATATCGTATTGTGTAAGACTAAAAGCAGCCAGAGCCGGGGGCCATAGATCAACCCCATGGAGGAAGGTCATGCAACTGTGAAACTTTGCCAAAACAGACCAATTTTACTCTACCACTATCATGGAAAAAATCATAAGCGTCGTTGCTCTCAATAAATAGGTCAATGAAGTTGATCTTCTCGAGGAGCTTATTCTCTTGATGATAATGATACCTCAAGAATTTACCCGTAGGTTTGTTGTCTGGAGGAGATACAGCGTGCGGCTTCAAATGAAAGATTGTTGTCAATGCTGCATATTGTCATTTTGACACAACTAGGGCTTCCCGTTTATCCCAAACCATCGGCGATTTCCGATCCCCTCTCCTCTAAACAACGAGGGACCCGCGATTTCATGTCACTATATGTATTTTATTTAGATTCCACTGCTTCAAATGAAGAGATTGCCGTCAATGCATATTGTCATTTTGACACAACTAGGGCTTCCCGTTTATCCCAAACGATGCGACGATTTCCAGTCCCCTCTCCCTCTAAACAACGAGCGACCACAGTTTCATGTCACTATATGTACTGTATTTAGATTCCACTGTTCATGGAATGTTGAGAGCGTAAGTGAAAGAAGCACAAGAGAAAGATATGCGGCGTCGCCAAGCAGTCTCCTTAAAGCAAGAAAGTAATCACCACCCTCTGCACTTTGTAGTAGAATATGGTATCTTAAGGCATAACGGAGCAATGGTGACTTTTGAAGCGACAATGTTGAAGACGGGACAAAATTATGCGCGAGACTCGTGAGAGTCCTTCAACAAATCACACGGAAATGGAAGACCCTAATGAGGTAGCCGGGAAACATGTCCACTGGAGGAACGTGTAGAAGCATGTTTCTTATTACACAAATATTCGCCAATTTAGTCGCACGGTAAACGTGGCTGCAAAACATCATCCACCGTGTACATTGATGCCACTGGCGGTTACAATAGAAAGGGTAAATAATATCTAAAAGACGAAGGCGGGTGGCCCGCATTTCTAGATTATGTCCCAATTTGTAGCAAGAAGGATGAAGAGCATGCTTGACATACAAAGATTATGCTCAATCACCGCCGACAAAATTTCCAGAGTGTGACTTCTTCAAGGG